>JAKGSA010001151.1:0-44117 GCA_033558755.1 Philaethria dido | reverse complement strand
AACTTTGTTAATCCAGCTACAGGTTGCAAGAATATGAAAATTCTTGACGCATCGTCCATACATAACCACTGTTATGTATGGACTTTTTTTAATCAGTTTAATAGATAACAACAGCGTAGAACATAATGCGTTCAATATATTACGATTAATATCCATGACGAGAAATATCGTCATGCCCATTGCAGTAGGCTTTTGTGTGACGAAATATTTCGTCGTGCTTAGTTAACAGGTTAAGTGTTACATGCAACGTCGAACTTGTTACTGTATGTGGCTATTAAGATATTGAAAACGTTTAATAATAAGAAGTATGGCATTATGTTCTATTTATCACGTCACGCAAAAATAAAAAAAAAAGTTTCACGCTTTATCCCACGCAGAATAGACAGAGAGAAGCTAGTGTCAAGAGATTCAGTGTTTCTTTTCATTTGAATTCATTACATTACATGTTAAGTGTGAAAATGAAAATAATCATAATTCTTCTTAGCCGTGAATTGAATCCACAATCAAACGCGTCTAGTCCAGTTAAAGATAAACTATATATTTATAAAATTTTTCATATAATAATATAAAATTTTAAACTTCCATGTCACTGTTTTCATAAGCAGTAAAACTGCTGACAGATATCTCAAAAAGATGCTTATTTCATCAAAAATAAACAAATAAAAATTGCTTCAGACCTAAAAAACCAAATAAAAAAACAAAAACTAACTTGAGCACATCATCAAAACTGATCCAAAAGACACCCTGGTCCCTATCTCCTGTTGAAGCCGCTGGTAAAGCCCTACGTAGGGCTTCGGTCCAGCGCGGACAGCCCGCCGCGAAGGCGCCCCGCCACGTGTAGTGTCCCCAGGGGTTCCGCAGACGAAGGAGCCGGAGGGGAGTCCCACATCCTGATACCTCTACTACGTCCAGGACTGAATATGCGTGGCGGGGGCGAAGGCCGAGACGTTGGTATTCTTCTTCGTCGACCTGGTTGAAATATGTATGTTTTATAAATAAAATTTAAAATTGATTTTTGTGTTAAGACTATATTATATATATTGTAAAACAAACTCAAACGTTCCACCATACGGCCATCTTTTTTAAATTACTTTTTATTTTATTTAATTAATTAATTTCACAACCAGATGTTTGTATACGATTTTTATAAATAAATAGATTTAATTACAGCTGGATAGCTGTAATTAACAGGATTTTTAATTAAATAAATTTAAAAATAATTTTAGCCACATTCATGCATAAAATACAAGTTGACAACAACAAATCAATATCAAACTATTAAATAAGGCAGTGTAAGTAATATTAATTTTACAAACTTTCTAAAATATTATTATAAGACACTTCTTATACATGACACTTCATGTACTTCTTTATGTAAACTAATTCTCAAGTTCCATCCGCTTAGTTTTCATAAAAATATAAAGTGTCGTTGTTTGCTGGTAACCCTCACGTGGTTGATAGGCCAGTCGCTATTTACCGGTAATTCTTAGCACGTTAGATGCTTAAATGATGCAAACATACTGTTGTGAAAGTGTTAATATGATTATTACATACTATAACCAATGAATTAACCAAAAGTGATATTGAAGATTCTAAAATAGAGAAAATTAAGTGGAAAGCAGACCGCCTGGCTTGCCGGGGTAATACCAAGTAGAAAAAAAACAAGTATTCTGTAAACCCACCTTCATATTCCCACCCCCACAGCTGGCCCCCATCAGGAAGCAGGCCTGGCGGGACGACAGCAGCTGCGCCCACACCAGGTCGCGGTCCAGCTGCTCCAGCGGTGCGCCGCCACCACCACCACCAGCGCCCCCCGCTTGCAGGGACACTGATTCACAGGGAGCCCCAGTTAATGTGCAGAGGCCTGGGAACAAATATTTTTAATAATTACAGAAAATGGGGAACGGAAATCTTAAGAGATTGGAATGTCAACTCTAAGTTCTCAGGCTCCCTCTGCTTACCCTAATATGTGCGGGATACAGAGTGAAGGTAAAAAAAATTTGAAATTAGAAAAAATAGTCTTTTCGCTTGGATTCAGTTTCGTGTGGTTCTCTATAAGGATTTTTTGCGCGATGTATGTGGAGATTTATTCCACAAATACTTTACTTTATACCAAAAATTTAAATCAAAAATCTAGTTCTTTAGTATGCTGTCTCAATTTCAATGAAAAACGGAATGTCTTGACACTAGGTTTTCTCCCTGCTTTACTGGAAAGAGAGTGAAGCTACACAAAAGAAAGTTCTAGAATAAAAATTACCTTCAATAGCCCTTCCGGACACAAGAGCCTCATAGCATCCGTGGAGTTTAGCAACTGCCTTTTCTATCAAAGGCACCCATAATTGTTTTCTTTTTGCCTGAAAATAAACATTTTTTATTCTTTTATTTTACACGACAGTAATTTTTTTTTTAACTTCACGCTGTAACCCGCATATAGCAGGGTAGACAGAGGGAACCTGAGAACCTAATGTTAAGACACTCCGTTCTCTTACAAGAATTCCGTTCCCCACTTTCCGCCGAATTGAGGCATTGCGTGCTGAGTTGCGGAACTCAACACCGCGAAACAAATTATTGACTTTCATTTATTTCTCTACCTACTTATACAACAGATTATGTAAGTTTTGAACTCTTAAGTGACTGACATTAAAGTCAATTAAACATAATTGTAGGTTCAATCCACGATTGGATGAATCATTAAATTAACAAAAAAAAATTCTCGGCTTTGGTAAATTAAAATGCGGCGTTGAGTTTCGCAACTCAAAACGCAATGTCACGAGTCGCAACGCTGAGTTATTAAGCAAATAAGGTAAAATGAGTTTCGGTGGGAGACAATGGAGTGCCAAACGCTAATGTCCCCACATACTTCTTCCGCCTCGTCCACATACAGACATTTAACATCAATTTAACACTTCCTCCAAACAAACCGTCCAAACACCGACATATATGGAATCATAATCCACTTGAGAATATATAATTTTTATACAATATTTCGTCAAAAACTTTGTTTAACAGATACTTTTATTTATTTATTGATTTGTCTTTATCGACATTACAACTAGATCGTAACGTTAATGAGACATAGAGATAAGACATAATATAGTACATATTTGTAAGTAAAATTGAGCAAGTGGATCGCCGAGAGGTTTGAGTAGAAAAGTAGACCCTAGGTTATACAAATAAGAACAAGTATCGTTCGCTAACCCACCTGAGAGTACACCAAGTGTCCCTTCCTGTTACAGGGCAGCAGGTCGTCCAGGGTGACGGTGAGCCACCTGCCGTCCTTGCACAGGCGCAGCTGGTAGGCGCCGCGCGCCGGCTCCGCGCGCACCACCACGCCGCGCACGAGGGCCGAGCGCTCCGCCAGCACCGCCAGCGCCGACAGCAGCCAGCAGTTGCCGAGCACGCCTGCGTACGGTATGTGAAGGCGAAGCGATCTCTTACAGACCACCTTCGTTAAGTATAGGGTCCAATGAAAAGAGGAAAGGGGAATAGCGCTAGTGCAATTCCGTATAAATAAAAAAAATAGATATATTATCTATAACAGATCTCAACAATAAATTCCTCAATCCTACTATATTTTCATTACGTATACTTACGTACATACATACATAGTTTCACGCTGTAGCCCGCATATAGCAGGGTAGACAGAGAAAACATAGGGTTAAAACACTCCGTTTCCCACTTTCCGCCGAATTGAGGCATTGCGTGCTGAGTGGCGGAACTCAACGTCACGCTTCGCTTTGTCACCAAACCCAAGAAATGAAAATACTAAACTTTACATTCCTGGAGAATCGAACCCACAACCTGCCGCGTTTACGACCGCACGCTTGTGCCTCTGCGCCTCGACAGACGTTAATAATATCTATTTTTTGAAACTGTATAAAAATTTGACGTAACACAACTCGAACCTACGCCTTTTAGAAATCCATCCAAGCGCTATGACCACTAATCTATATGGTCTATCTAAATACGTTAAACTTCTAAAGTAAATTAATAAAAAAGTTGCAACAAGCATACACTTCGGCTTGATTTGAAAATAAGACATTCAAATTTTTATATAATTTTTCAAAACAGACAGTAAGAATTAAAATAGAGTATGAAAATTTAAACACAGCGAGATTCAAACCTGCGTCTCTTGGAAACCGTCCAAGCGCCCTGACCATGCCCTGCACGCCCTGCGTTCGCTTGTTACAATTTATTTTTGTTGATAACGAATAATCTTTAGGTAGCAATAATTTGGAAAAATCTCTATATAGAAATGCTAACAACAAAAACAAGTTGTAAGAAGCGTATAAGAATTTCGACGTAGCTGATATAAACAAAAACCTTGAGATATATCCGAAGGCCTCGGATCTCGGAACACCACCCACGGCAACCTAGGATCAGCATCCACATGTATATGATGAGGTCGGAGCCATCTTGCGGCGGTACCAGCTCCAGCTTCCCCCACACCACCCCCCGGACCTCCAGGGGTACCTCCCGAAACACCCCCCGGACCCACCCCCGTGCTGTAGTATAGCGAGCGTGGTGATGCTGGGAATGATTCGTCTATGTACATGTCGCCTGTCTGTTGAAAAATAACAATAATAATTATACATACATACACAGTTCCCCACTTTCCGCCGAATTGAGGCATTGCGTGCTGAGCGGCGGAACTCAACGCCAATAATAATTATAATATATTTAATTTCACGCTTTTACCCATTTAGTAAAAGGTACTTTGAGAGGACGTAGTGTCAAAATAATTCGATTTCCAGTTTTATCCATATGAAATAATTTAAACAACATATTTTCGCTATGATGCTTTACTACGTTCTGATAAGATATAACGCTGCGTTTAGTTCCCCTATTTAACGTGCAAAAAGTGTTAAATTCGAGCGTAAGAAGAACGGAGTGTTTAGGCACTAGATTCTTTCTGCATACTTTGGAATAAGGGAATAAATGTAAAGTTTTTATATTATACTAAGTAGTCCAATGCCTTAAAATTATTATCTTTGCATCTTCTTTTAATAGTTGTACCTAACATTAAAAAGTCAACATTATATTATATTTAACTGCTAGAAAGAACTCCAACACAGAGGTAAACCGGAATATATGGATGATAAGTTTTTTTTTTTAGCTTCACGCTGTATCCCGTATATAGCGGGGTAGGCAAAGGGAACCAGAGAACCTAGTGTTAAGACACTCCATTCTCTTTCAACATTGCCGTTCCCCACTTTCCGCTAAACTGAGGCATTGCGTGTTGAGTGGCGGAACTCAACGCCGCGCTTTGTCTTGTTACCAAACCCAAGAAATGAAAATACTAAATTTTACGTTTCCTGGAGTGGGAATCGAACCCACGACCTGTCGCGTTTACAGTCGCACGCTTGTGCCTCTGCGTCACGACAGGCGACAGGGTGGATAAGTGTTTTTAGCAATTTCACAATATTATATCTACCATTTTCTAGGTGCACTTCTTACAATTTAACTCCCACACTTATCTGGCGCCATTTTTTTAGGTATCAGACTTGTTTGATTTTTGTTTCTGCAAATTGACTCGCAATTTTTTTTAAATAATGTATTATCATTGACAAAAGGTAAGCCGGTGGTAGCCGCGTAATATGGACACGTCGCCACCACTACGTATGTACGAGTACGCTCGCCCCTCACCGCCGCACACTGCGCCAGCACCTCCTGCCACTGCGTCCACGCGTGACTCTCCTCCCTCAGCCTCAGTATCTCCATCGGTGTACTCTCTTGTCTCTCTCCGTCCGATTCGTCAGCTGAGGAGCACAAGTTAATAAATATTATTTAAAAAACGGATTTTTCTCAAATTATTATTATGGTGGAGGCTAACGTAGCGCAGTAGGACAGTGTCCGACTGTAAAAGTGATCGGTTATGGGGTCGATTCCCATTCGAGGTAATAATTAAATTTTTATTTTTCAGTTCTAGTAGAACAAAGAGCTCCGTAAGTTTCGGTGGTCTCGAATTAAGAGGGAAACAAAGGAAAGGAAAGGGAAGTGTTTTGACACTAGGTTCTCTCGGACTACTCTGCTGTGCGAAAAATTTAGTTTTCTCAAAATCTCAAAGCTTTATTCCCCATACTAACGTGATCATATGGTTTATATTACGACGAGAAACATTCTCAATTGAAACACTTTACAATTGGGAACAAAAGTCCCCAAAACTCCCCATAGCTGCCTGCCAGTCCCTATACTAACGCGTCACAGGGAACACAACTCCCCAACACTGCCTGCCACTCCTCATACTCACGAGAGTCGTCATCATCGAGTCTGGGCGGCGCGGGCGCGGCCGGCAGTAACCTCGCGCGAGGAGACGCGCACATGTCACACGCGAGCACCGAACCCGCATTCACGTATGTGCATTCAGAACACGGCCACTCGGTTGTTTCTGATCTGTTGGAATATATGTACTTAAAATATAAGTTGGCATAGTATAATAGCATCTGTTAGCGCAATTAGTTGTAGGTTCGATTCCAACTCTGTGATATTATTTATATTTAAATTATTATTTACCATTTAGTCGCCTTAACCGCCATTTAACACGCAATGTCTCGATTTCTGGCGGAAAACGGAGTGTCTTGACACAACGTATGTCTCTAACTATTCTGAGAAGTTGTATTTATAATAATTAACTGTCATACACTTTTTACAACTAAAATAAAATATATAAGAATTTCAACGTACTTCTTATATGTTTAACATACTTAGACGTACAACATAATCGGCTAAAGCGCTTAGATACCAAGAAGCGTGGGTTTGATTCCTGGTACATTTATTTATACTTTTTTAAAATATTTAACTTACTTATGTTCAGGAGGCGGAGTTTTGTGACGAGAGGCGCGACGCGGCGCCGGCGTGTGACGTGAGGGACTACGGCTTGCTGTATCAAATATATATATCAATCTAAACATACGAGTATACACGCCTGTCTTAGCGCAGAAGCGCAAGCGCGCGACTGTAAACGCGACAGGTTGTGGGTTCGATTCCTACTTCAGGAAATGTTAGTATTTTCATTTCCTGGGTTTGGTAACAAGGCAAAGCGCGGCGTTGAGTTCCGCCACTCAGCACGCAATGCCTCAATTCGGCGGAAAGTGGGGAACGGAGTATCTAAACACTAGTTTTCCTCTGCCTACCCTGCTATATGCGGGATACAGTGTGAAGTTGCACAAAATCTTTATAAATTAATAAAAATTGATATTCAAATAAAATGCTCTTGAATTAAATGAGACCACATAATATTTGAAGTAGGTAAAAATATTATGAGGTTCCTAATTCAACTCTTTTATTTATTATATGTGTGCTAACTTTTCACTGGGTGAACCAATTTTGATGATTATTTTTTGTATGATAGCTAGTGCTTCTGATAGTTTCACTTAAATACAGTCAATATTGGAGAAGTGGTCTTAGAATTATGCTCTAATAAAATAATTTTAGAAGTATTTTTTTTTTTTTTAATTTTAATAATTTAAAATCGTTTAACAAACAAAAAGTACAATAAACTCACAAGCTCCTATATTAGTATCAGTAGAAGAGCCGGGCACTCCATGTTTGGGCACGGGCGGAGTTTTGCACGCGAGACACAAGTTCGCTGACAATGGATTCCGTAGGGTACAGGAACTGCATGACCTTCAAATAAAAAAAAGAGACATTTAGATAAAGAAAACCTAGTGTAAACATTTTGTTCTTCTATTCTGTTCTTGAGATATTGAGTGTAAACACATTTTCGACCGATGACGATTCTATTCCTGGTCGGTGCTGACATGAATTCACGTCCTTTCAAATTATAATATATTTTTAACATTGATATTTCAAAACAAATTTTATACTTTTATACTCCTCTTGACGAAACAAGTTTACGACGACCAGCTCCAGAATTTCATTATACTTGCGGTACTCAGAATTGAATTGCGAACAAACAAACAAACAAACAAAACAAGCGTATAAGAATTTCAACGCAGCCTGATATAGAACGCATGGCGCTGTGGTCAGAGCGCTTGGACGGTTTCCAAGAGACGCAGGTTCGAGTCCCGCTGCGTTCAAATTTTCTAAATATGTTTTTCGTTTCCTAAGCCTGTGATCAACACTTTAAAACTTCAAAAACAGTTACTGGTATATTTTTATTTACAGAGGTAATAAATTACTGAATATAAAACAAAATCAACTAAGTCAATTACATTCATTTAAAAACTATTTATACAACATAAAAGATAATTTACTTAAGGTTTAAAAAAGGGCACCTATTAAAAGGGCTCCTTAAGCCCTTGTTAAGGTGTGATTTATAAAACGTTAAGGATTTTCTTTTATTATTTTAATAATAATTACTGGTGTTCCCGTTGACGCATTAACAACGCGTTGTCTTCAGCAATGTATGTACGAGTATATGTTACTTTATATGAACATGGATGTCAAACCATGGTAGTGTGTGTAACATTTATTTTATTAATTTAATAATTTTTTATGCATTATTTAGAAAAAAATATTAGCATTTTGCGCTCCTTCTCTATATAAACTATAAGTGTGCCAAATTTCATGCTTCTCCATCCGCGTAATTTTCATAAAAAGGGGGTACAAAGTTTTGCGTCATATATTTATATATAGATAACACTTTATCGCATAAAGAAAATATACAAGATGATTCACGTAATACAAAAATAAAATATTATGCGACGACGGCCTCATCGCCATGAGCAATTTCTTCCAGGCAGCCAGCAACAACAAGAGTAACGGAGTGTTGTCAGTTACCAGTAGGCATGCGGGGCGGGCCTCCCCCCCGCGCACGCCGCGCACGCGCCCGCGCCCGCCTCGTTGAGCAGCGTGCAGCGCGCGCACGCCCACGTGCCCTCCTCCGCCCTCCCTCTGTCCGCCTGCGGGGGCGACTCTGGGGAACGACAACGAAAATATTTTAAAGTGGGGAACGAAAATGTTAATAGAACGGAGTGTCTCAACACTACGGTCTCAGGTTTCCTCTGCCTATCCTGCTATGTGCGAGATACGGCGTGAAGCTAAAAGTAAATCTATTTTAAATCGATTAATCGCGTATATTTTATTTGAGGTCACAGTGGTGTAGTGAGACAGTGACTGTGAGTGCGATTGGTGGTGGTTCGATTCCCATCCGAAAGAATGACTATACATTATTTATCCGTAGGGCAAGCACGAAAACTTGCGACAAAGTACTTGTACCGTTATCGAAAGCATTTTGTATTGGAAAACTTTAGTTCCTCTTACTTTCTTGGTAGGATGCTTTTCAATTCCCATACAAATTCTTTCGATAACGCTACGAATACTTTCTCGCAAGTTTTCGTGCTTGCCCTACTGCTCTGGCATGACAAAGCGCGGCTATCCTGCATGGCAGGGTAAATCAAAGAGAATCCGCTTAATGCTCAAATTCATTGCGTGTTAAGACACAGCGCGACGTTAAGTTCCGCCACTTAACACTCAAAAATTACTTAAATTGCAGTCGATTCGATTCGTTCGATTTACGTCATTTTAAGTTACATCGGACTTTGTTTTGACACTATTCCTCAAACATACGTCAACTGTTTCGATTTGCGGCGTAGGAGAATTCACGTTACCCTTGAGTTTTACATGTAATCATGTGAAAACAAACATGTCTCGATTTACGTCGCGTATTTCTAGAAGCTAACATGCCCTAAGTACGAAGACTGCCTGTATATAAATTATAATACATAAATGATACTTAAAAATCAACTTTCATAAATATTACTTACCAACAGCAAACAAAAGTTCATCGCTGTTCAAATCATGGTCAAGTGACGCAATGGGCACTGTCAATTTCTTTACAGGTTCGTTGCGGTTCGATTCCGGCTTGGGGCCACTCGCTTCTGATGATGAATTATTTCTGAAAATGATGTTCATGTATTGTACAAGTATATACTTTCTAAAGAATAGTTAGGATTTTAACAAAACAAAGATAACCAATTTTAAATAAAATACATTACATATTAATAAGTAAAATTATTACGTCTATCCAAAAAACTATTTGTCGGCAATTTTTCACAAGTACTAGATGGCGCACTGAGACAGAGTTCGAAACTGTAAACGCGATTGGTTCTAGATTCGATTCCCACTCGGTGTAATAATTTGATACATGAATATTTCTTATGAAAAAGCGTCGCATTAAGTCACTAGACCCACTCACTCTTAACACTGGGTTCTCTCTTACTACCCTGCTAAGCGAGATAGAGTGAACCTTCTCTCTCTCTCTCTCCACTCACCTGCTCCTCGCCTCCCTCTCGGGGGGCGGCGCGAGGGTGACCGCGTGTGGGGGCCGCGCGCTCCGACACACGTCGCAGCGCGCTCCCCACGCGTTGTATGCGAACCAGCACTCACTGCACTGCCACATTCGCGCTGATCCTTCACGCCTTTAATATGGAATAGGACATATAGAGAAGACACTCAGATTAAAAAAATGTTAGAAATTCTATATATCTATATCTATTAATTTCTTAAGATTGTGTTAGAACCACTTAAGAATTTCAACATGATAATCTTAAGCTTATCATGTCGAAATTCTTATGTGGTTCTATTTCATTGTGGTAAATACCGACGAAACAATTTCACATTCCTAGCTAGTAAACTTTTGAAAAAAAAAAAGATAAAACTCTATGTAATAAGAAAAAAACGATGCATTATACATACAATTGATAGCAATTGAAGTTATTAATTTTAATTTAGGATTACATCCCCACCACCTGTGGCAAATAAAATGAAGAGTACTTAAACTTTTAAATTATGAACAAAAAAAAAACACAATAAAACCTTTATTTATTGAAACTAAATTTAAATGTGTTAACAATATAAGAATAAAGAAATTAAAACTTACGACAGTTGAATAGAAGGCACTTTAGACGGCTCCCGCGGATTATGAGACACTTTGCCAACAGATGGCAACATATTAAACACTTTGCCAGACTCTTTCCCAATATGAGACGTCCGTATATTACTCTCACTGACTGGAGAGATACAATTTTCCGCACCCAAAAGTTCATCTATCCTTGCGTAGTCCCCATCACCCATGTCATTGGAATAGACCACCTCGTTCTGTGAATTACTCATCACAGTCTTCGTATCTTGGACCGAAACATAGGAATATCTGGTTCCATTATTGTTAACTTGCAGCTGAAGATTCAGGTCCTTATATTTGCCTTTATTAGGTAAAGCATATATAACACCTTCGGCATTTGTATCCCAACTGCATTCCTTATCATTCAATTCTACACTCTCTTCTTTTTTGTCACCTCTTTCTCTTTCTTCCGGCTTAGTTAGCGTTCCGCAGTAACCAGCCAAAGATTTCTGATAATCATTCAAGCTTCGTCTACTCGATACAACTTTACCAACCGGTCGATTTTCGCTTGTCTGTTCCGAAAACGATCTACGGTAGGTTGGCCGAGTTTCTGGCGAATTCTGAGCACTGATTGACCTTTGGAAGGAATCTCCCAAATTATTGGCAGTTTGTGGCCAATCCGGCACCGTTATCATGATACCACCAGAGGAGGGTAAGGAGGTGGCGCCATCCCTACCACTAAAGGTCTCATGTCTTCCTAATGTAGTAACACTAAGACCTCGCGTATTAGAAATCCTGGACAACGGGGATATCCTCGGTGACAAACAAGCTTCACAATGAGTCCTGATACCCGAATTTTCAAGAGTACACTTGCTACAGGCCCACTTCTTCATGTGCAGACCTCTGCTCTGTTCTCTCTGATACTCCTTCACATAATTTAATTCCCAATTTGATTTGCTTTCATTACACTTTTTCGGTCTTCGCGTGACCGTGTGGAGGCTCCTTAGGAAGGATTCCCTTGGATTACACGAAGACGTGCCATAACGCTCGGAGACCAACAAGCTGGTCGGTCTATTAATAGTTCCCCTAGTTTCCTCAACATTCCACCATTTTTGTTGGGAATTGATCACTGAACCGTGGGAAAGAGACCGGGTCACTCCGTGCGCGTGATCAGTGATCTGAGTGGGGGAGAGACGGAGAGATTGCACATCGAGATTCAAAGGGCGACCGCCGGAATAACTTGACGAAGGTTTGTATGAAGGTACAGCTAGAGTGTTAGATCTTATCATACTGTGGTCTGTAATGAAATGTAATATATTTAATAAAGTAAAGTAATAAAGGATTAAATAAACAAAGAATTATCTAACTTTTCAAATACCTTGGTCAGACTTATCCTTGTCAGTCATCCCTGAAGGTTGCTCCTCGTCATCGGACAATCTGCAAGATGACCTTCAATTAAAACCCATTAATATGGCCATCGTGGCGCAGTGGAACAGTGTTTGACTGTAAACATTATTGGTTTTGGGTTCGTATCCCACTCGGGGGAATGATATCAAAATTATTTTAACGTAGTGTCTTCACACTAGGTTCCTTCTACCCAACAACCCTAAAAACTACACAGAATTTACCCCCAAAGACCCCAAAACGTCGAACCTCACCTGTAAACAGGCGCATGTGGAGCAATCTTGTCGCACGCGGCACAACGCCACGAGGCAGACACGTTGCGGAGACCGCAGCCGCAACGCCACGCGCGGCTCGCAAGCGGCGCGGACCCCACGCACGACCATCCGCTGTGAAGGGAATATATTATTATTTAAGTATGAATTAGCCATCCAGCTTTTTTTTTTTATAAACGATAGATTTGGGAACATCGTAACTAATATTATAAATATGAATGTAAGTTTGTTTGTTACGTTTTCACGACAAAACTGTTCATCAGTGGAACAGGTCTGGTGGTATCAAAAAAATTGAAAATGTAACTACTTCAAAAAGCTTTTAAATTAAGGCATATACACACTATACACTATGTATATAATATGCAGTATGGAATGCCATTGAATATGTGAGCAAAGCCACGGGTAACAGCTAAATTATCTATATTTTAATATAAAATCAATCTAATTAAACAAAAGACAATGTTGGGTTTCAACCACCCAACAATAATCAATGGAAAACCAAGAGACAGAAAGTGAGGAACACAAAACTTAAACACTAGGTTCTCTAATTTCATATCACAATAAATTTTCACATTACCCTTTGTTCCACTAAGCCAAGAAAATTGAAAAAAAAACATTTTTAATATAAATACTCCACCAGATAACTATAAACATTTTCAGGCAGACATGCTACCATGTACTGTAAGCATTGTTTTTTTTACCAATTATACTGTTGGAATATCAATTGATTTTGGCTTTGACTTGTTAAATTATCAAATTGTTTTATAGATTGTCAATTGATTATTATACAAAAACTAATCTTTTATAATTAGTATGTCTTTTGACTTTTACTATAAAATGGTTGCCGCCATTCATACTGTGTTCTTTACTTGTGAGAACTTTCGAGTCAATATGCAGTCTCTTTGAATGCAGTCTCTTTCAGTGAAATATAAATATTTTTTTTTAAATTGAATGACCATTTTATTTACCCTAACCTCCTACATATACTATTTTTAATTGCCTTCTCAATGTACCAAAATACATTTAAATAAATACAAAAATTATTATCATATAATTTAGTAGGTATATAGATTTTAACTTACAAGAAACCTAAATAAAATACTACAGATGAATAGACATGACTAGATTGAGATTCAAACCTGTATTTCAGTATTTACTAGGTAGTATAACATACATACATAGCTTCACACTTTATCCTGCATATAGCAGGGTAAGCAGAGGGAACCTAATGTTAAGACACTCCGTTTCCCACTTTCCGCTGAATTGAGGCATTGCATGCTGAGTAGCGGAACTAAACACTGCGCTTTGCCTTGTTACCAATCCCAGGAAATGAAAAATTCTATTTCCTGGAGTGGGAATCGAACCCACAACCTGTCATGGTTACAGTTGCACGCTTGTGCCTCTCATTATCATACCACATCATAGCATTTAGCATTAAATACATATAATAGTCAATTAAATAAATTAAACGAAATCTTTATAAATATATGCGTATGTGTTATTCTTATTTATAAGCTGTATTACTGTAAAGTTTCATTTAGATCTGTTCAGAATTAAAAAATTGTGACTCTTTCATACATTTATGTATGTCACAAAATTGCATCTATCTTCACAAACTTTTTCATTTATAATACTAGCAGGATATAAATAAACAAATTTATATTTTTATTGGTCTTTTAGTATAATTTTGTACAAGCAAATAGCAAAATGAAAAATGATACTTTAAGTTCCAGGCTTTTATAAAGGGAGTTGGTTCAATAATATTTTGTTTTTATATAGACAAAGAATGCATTCAATTTCAATGAATTCTCACAGGAATAATTTGCAGAATTAAAGATTAATTAAAAAAAGTACCTTAAAAAGGTATCTATTTTGTTAGATGTATAACACAAAATAATGCATAAATATATATCCATATAGAAATAGAATGCCAAGTTAAATGTAATATACTTACATATTTAACAAATCACAAAGCACATACAATATAAAATAAATATACATATAAATATCGAAAAGCCTAGTTTTTCTAATCTAACTTTCCCACAAACTAACACAAACGCTAGCATAACAATACATACCAACAATCATTATAAAAGACCCATTATTTCCATTAAAATTATAACAAAGCTTCGCCAATACGAACTGAACACCAAATACAATAGTAATATAACCTAAATATGGTAAGAAAAATCAATAACGTTTGACACATTCAACAATGAAATAAAATGTCAATATAAAATACCTATTAATGTTATTAGTGGCTGGTATGACAATGGTTTCCGAGCCAGGAGTTGTTCCTCCGCTCTTCTCCGTTCTCGATGCGTATTCAGAGGACGAGTCGGCAGTGTAGTAACGTTTTTGTATATCACTGTCATGACCAGATACTCTCTTTGTGCCACATTTTAAACACTTCACACTCTCCGTAGGGTTGATCTGACCGCACGCTTGACAATGCCATTGCAGCACCGACGCGATGGAGCCCATTTTAATTCACACATGGCTATTTAACCATAATACTGTCTTGTTTTATACAAATAATTTAGATATCGGCAAAAATGAAAACAGCTGATCCACCATGTTGTTTGTGTATAACTTTTTTTATATGAATGTTGCCAAACATCTTATTGTTTTGTGCTTTGTTCTAATTTATTATAATCTGTGATAAATAGTTCATTAAATATATTAACATAATTTTCAGTTGATTTGATTGAATACTTTGAATATAAATAGATGTAATAACATTTAAAGCTAATCGCGTCATCTATGAGGGTATTGTAGATGTTAGACTCGTAAAGACTGTGCAGTATGCGGTAAATCCGTTAGATGGCATAATTCTATTTTTAATGTTGAACAATCGAAAAACACAAAAGTGGAAGAGAGAAATTTTATATTATGAATTAATTATATTTCAATGTAATTTAAGTTCCATAATAGATAACTTTGGTTCTGTATTAAGCCCACAAAGTCAGTGGTCAACAACATTTAAAATTTGCACTATTTTAAATAAGAAGGGAAAATATACAATATAAATAAAACGACAGAGAAATATATATTTTATAATTTGATACTATTCCGTTTATAATAGGTAATATATATTTATTAAGCTCTTCCTCCAACTGTATTTACACATAGTTCGCATTTCTGCATAATGAAATACGTTGTAGTATGTAATCAATATGTTATTATAATTTGTGTACTTAAGGGCCTATCGCTATTAGTTTGGTAGCACAGATAATTAATGGCTTTGGAGGTTTAATATGTTACACTATTGGTATATGATATATCATATATTACTATAAAGTAGACCTCTTTAAGACTTCTTTCTTTATACATGCCCTCATCCACATATATGTGGATGGGGGCATGTATAAAGAAGTTAATGAATGTCGACGAGGCGAAAGAAGTATGCAGGGACTATAAGTACTCTGTTAATTTAGAATTCTTATTAATTGATATACCGAAACTAAACATTTTTATTATAAAAATAAAGAATTACGAAAAAAAAAACAATTATTTAAGGTAAATTATTAGTATCGTTTAATAAAAAATATTTATTTCCTACACAATGTTAATATTACTTTTAGTAATATTAACATTGTTACACAATGTTAATATTACTTTTAGTAATATTAACATTGTGTAAATATTTTTTATAAGGTTGCAACATTATAAAATAAAATGAGGATAATAGAAACTTTGATCAAGAATGAGAGAATAATAACGCTTAAATAATGAAAGTGTGGGCGATAAGACGTCGAAGGAGATTTGTTCAAAAAGTTCTTTTGAAGTTAAAATTTATCATAATTGAAAAATTAATATTGTGTTAATTTACAGGGATTAACGAGTAATATTAATTGAGTATGTTCAAATATATTTATTTAAATATTTCTTATCTATGTTATAGTAAGAATGAAGAAGAACGTGCTCAGGTGGTTTAAACACTTCGAGAGGATGAGTAATAAAAGAATGGTGAGAAAGATATATGAAGCAAAGGTGAGCGGCAAGAAAGGTAGGGGGAGACCTCAGTTGACCTTCGAGAACACAGTATCAATAATGCTGGAGGAAGGTCACGCAAAAAGCATACATGAAGAGGTTAAAGACTGTGGACGAGGCGAAACAGGTATGCAGGGACCGTAGCGTATGGCGCTCCGTTCTCTCTGACTTCCCCTCTAGGGACAAACCGTGAAGTTAGGTAGGCATGTTCAAAAATGATATTTCTGAAGGAACCCTAAAACAAATCGATTTCAGGCCATTATCAAATAGGCCACTGAAAAGGACATGATATAATGTTATGTAAAGAAAGTAATAAAATTTCAGCTTTACTCCTAGATACGACTAACAATATAAATTACAGCATCGTAAACGTCTAATGTTACGATATTCCTAAATATATAGGTTTTGTGATTTTATATTGAAAAAACAAAAAACAAGCTTCATGTTCTATATCTAGTACTATTTTATTTTAGTAAAATAGTTAGTAATATTCATTAAAACATATTTATAAAAACAAGCTTTTCATCACATTGGATTCTACAATCTAAGCTATCTATCTATAGCTATTTAATACCCATTTTGTGCATAAATGTTGATATCACCATTTTGTCGCGGCGGCCATTTTGATGTACATCACTGATTACAAACAGTTACATTGTCATCAGAACTAAAGATGTATTCCAAATCTTAACTATATTGGACACTGGGAAGTGTGTAGAATTTAACTTAAAAATTTGCATTTCTATAATAATATACTAACAAGCAAGTAAAAAAAAGGGCTCTAAATCGTTACTGTCCTGGCATACCTCTTTCTCTTTGTCCACTTTCATCAAATTCTTCATATCTGCTCATATACCAAACCTTCTAGAAAACTGAAATATTTATATAGGTTTTTCATTATTATTGTCTATACATAACTACATGAAGCAAACACTTTGAATCTATTTTTACGAAAATTACGCGGACAGGCCATTTTATAGAGAAGGAGTGCAGAATGCTAACATTTTTAAAAAATAATTCATAAAAAGTATATTAAATTAACAAAATAAATGTAACACACACTACCATGGTTTAACATCCATGTTTATATAAAGTGACACATACATTATTAAAGACAACGCGTTGTTAACGCGTCAACGGGGACACTAGTTATTAGAAATATGTATAGACATAGTAATATACTACGAGTATGTTATAAATAGATGGTAAAGTCCAATGACACTCTTCACGTCTTTTCTCACATAACAGGGTAGTCACTGCTACAATACGGTTTTAATTTTTCCTTCAAAAGATACCTTGTTATTATAATGTATAAAACTATTTAAACTTAATTATAAATTATTTCATCACAAGTATCTATTAAAGATATTAGAAACTGCTAGAACAAGGAATAGCACACAAGAAAATTATTTCGAATTCTAAAGACGATAATGTGGAACTAGCACACACGAGTTCTAGGAGATGCTTTGAGTGAAATTGCTTGGAAAATTTCGTTTTTGTGTCTGCCAATAAATAAATTGACTTAAGTCCTCTATTCTTAAGTTGTTATGCAAATGTGAATAAATTAAAACGGCACTATTGGTGCAGTTAGTATGAGGGTAAGTTAAGGTGATGGTAGGGTATTCAAATAGCAATTATATATACTTTTTCATATCTTATATATTACTTATATTGTTCTTGTAAACGTCATAATGACTTTTTTAATAAGATTGATAAATAATCTTACTTTATATAAATCCAAAGCTGCAATCATTTGTGTTGATATTTAATAAAAAAAAAAAAAAAATAATAAAAAAAAATAGTCCCGCTGAGTTTCTTGCGCCGGTTCTTCTCAGGTCTGAGGCATTAAATTTAGTGAACCGGTGGTAAATTATTTGACGTTCAAAAAATGAAGCTTGTAACTTCTTATTTTGAATAAAATTATTTGACTTTGACTTTGACTTTAATTTCATTAATCATAATGCTATTTATTATTATTATTTTGTTAATTGTTTTATAATTCTATTTCAAAAAAATTGTGTTCATTGTACTTAATTTAAATTTTTAATTTTTAGCATGTCCATATAATTTTGTTATATAATTCTGTGGAGAGTTAATTGGTGTATGTACAATTTTTTAATTTGTTTTTTTTTTTGTTTTGTGTATTAATATACTGTTTTTCTTCCTAATAAATAAATAAATACCTTTTAGGTATATTTATTTATTAGGAAGAAAAACAGTATATATTTCTGAGGCCACCGTGGCAAAGTGGGGCAGTAGATACTGCCAGAGTATAAGTCAGATGACTTTAAACACAATTGGTTGAGTATTCGATTCTCAGTAGGGAGAAATAATATATTTACTCATTTACGTTTCCACGCTCTGGTGAAACATAGTTGGGTTTCAGTACACAATAAGCATTGTCTTGATTTTTGGCGGAAATGGGAATACAGAGTATTTGAAGCTCTGACGCTGCAGAGGAAAAAGCTTAGATTTACTAAAAAACAAGGAAAAAAATAGACATTTCTTTGAAATCGGTGTCATTTATCATTTGATTCAGCATACTCTGCTATACGTACGATATAAAATATATTTTTTGGGCTTGTATGCTACTCAGTAAATAATATCTAAATTTATTATATTTAAATTAGTTAAAAAGCGTATATAATATTTTTTTTAGCTTCACGCTGTATCCCGCATATAACAGGGTAGGCAGAGGGAACCTGAGAACCTAATACTCCGTTCTCTTTCAACAATTCCGTTCCCCACTATCCGCCGAATTGAGCCATTGCGTGCTGACGGCGCTTTGCCTTGTTACCAAACCCAGGAAATGAAAATACTAAGCTTTATATTTCCTTAAGTGGGAATCGAACCCACAACCTGTCGCGTTTACAGTCGTACGCTTGTGCCTCTGCGCCACGACAGGCGTTTACCTAAAGTGAAATGAAATATCATGTATATTTAATTTTTTTAATATATAAAAGTAAATATAATGAAAACATACTCTTAACCATTTTCTAGAGAAAAACTATAATAATTAAAAATTTCGTTCAATTCTACTTTGAGACACTAGAAATATCTTTTGAAAGGTACAGTATTGTGAGTGTATTAGAAAATAGTTTAGAACAACAACGAATGTAACAGAAGAGGGAATCGATAGTACAATACGGAAAGCAAAATGGAATTCAATTTTGTTCTTTCTTTATGAAATATATTCAAGATGAATATAACCGACTCCCAAAAAGCAGTAAAAGAAAGCAGAAGTTTCAATTCGAATGTATTTTTTTTAATGTATGTTTCCGCATATTTTTTTTTATTAGGTGAATCAATTTTGAGGATTCTTTTTAAATCGATTTCAAAGGAAATGCACAAAAAAGTGCCATTATTACGAATAACTCTAAAATTACTTGTCGAATCTGGGACGACATTGGAAGCACTTGCTATCATATAAAAAAATCATCAAAAAAGGTTAGTATTTTCATTTCCTGGGTTTGGCAAAGCGCGGCGTTGAGTTCCGCCACTCAACAAGCAATGCTTCAATTCGGAGGAAAATTTTGAAACGGAGTGTCTTAACACTAGGTTCTCAGATTCCCTCTGCCTAACCTGCTTTATGCGGGATACAGCGTGAAGGTAGAAAAAAAAAATAGTTGCCTATTAGTAATTTTATTTTTTCAATTAGACGCTGTAACACTACACCAGGATGGTTTCAATCAATTATAATGTAAAAATATATTTTCATAGAATATACTCGTATTATATTCAATGAAAATATATTTTTACATCAATTAACACCCAATAAATAGAGAACGGAGTGTCTTAACACTAAACTTTATTTCATTACCCTACTATGCGGGATGAATCGTGAAGCTTTTGCTTTTTAGGTACTAAATTATGCTCTATATAATAACGTGAAGTCAACAGGTTGATTTACTTCTCAGCTTTCGCAGACTTTCAATTTAGCTTAGCGAAGAAAGCTCATTACTTGGCGGAAAAAGAAACAGCTTTCTTATATGAATTTGGCGGGTTATTTATTAAATTGATTTTCATATAAAGATTTGTTTAATTTTTTAAGATATGTGTTTAATTTAACTAGTGTCCTCGTCAACGCGTTAACAACGCGTTGCCTAGCAACGTATATGTCACTTTATATAAGCATACATGTCAAACCATGGTAGTGTGTGTGAGATTTATTTTATTAATTTAATATATTTTTATACATTATTTTAAAAAAGATATTATCATTGTGCACACCTTCGCTATATAAACTATAAGTGTGCCAAGTTTCATGCTCATTCGTCCCCGTAATAAATTTTAGTAAAAAGGGTTACAAAGTTTTTGTTTCACATATTAATGTATAGATTATTTAAAGCTTTGCACTTTATCCTGCATACAGGGAACCGGGTGTTAATATTCCCCGCTCGCTGCTTTTCGTTCGAATTCGAAACATTACGTGTTGAACGGTGGAACTCAACGCCGCGTTTTATTTTAGTAGAGCGGGAAAAGGAAAATTAATTATTCCCCACAGAGGGAATGGAACCGCCAACCACTCGTATTTTCAGTTAAAGGATTATTAAATAACAACCATCAGTGGTTATGACGTAATAGAAGGGTAAGCAAGAAAGAAAATATATTTTTCTTAAGATTAACTATTTTCTTATGATGAATAGAAATTCATGTATGATAATTATATATTGTCTGTTAATCACTCAGTATGGGAGTTATACCCATACTAAGTGATTAACAGACAATGCAAAGTTGAAGCTACTGGCCATAGAAATCTGAAATTTAGTTTGTTAGAACCTTGAGGTATGTAGGCGATCTAAGGGGGGATTCCCAAAATTCTTATAGGAACAAAAGAAACGGAATATATGACGATATATTCGTCATAATATATATAATATTATGCACGTGATATCGTCGATTATATAATCAATGCAAACGATTATATGTGTACGTTATTTAGCTTGAGAAAAGATATTGTAGTCAAAAATGATTTTGTTTTCTCTCATCGTCTTACGTATTACCGTATTGGATTAATGAACATAATATCCGTACCAGGCGTGGTTTTAAATATTAATAGACATTAGAATCGCATGTATATCAGAGTGAATAAATAATAATTTCGAAAAAAATGAAAGTAATAAAATACAAATTGAAATTTTTAGATTTTAGATTTTTTAAACTTTTTACGCCTAGTACAGATATGCAATTTCAGAAAAGTTATTGTTCTCAAAAACTATTTTATATTCCCTCATAAGGGTTCTCATGATAGACATATATGAGTTATTTCTCTTAGTTTCACATAATATCTAAAGAAATAATAGACCTGCTCTATATGATAAAGCCAAGATCTAAGCCTTAAAGCTAGTGGTTGTTAGAATTTGCTAAAAAAGCTTTAGATAGTTTTACTATTTATAATTGCTGTAAAATATAATCTCAATTTGTCCAGGAGTTTTTGCGCGAAAGAGTAACAAACATCAATGTATTCTTCCTCAAAATTTACGCCTTACCAGAGCCGGGATATGAAATTAATTGAATTCCCCTGAGCAGGAATCGAAACCACGACCACTCGCATTTACAATCAAACGCTGTACCATTGCCCCACGAATGGCTTCACATATTATAATAGTATTATATTTGTATAATATTAGTAGGACTAAGTAAGTTTGTCCACTTTATTTGTATGTTTTGCGTTATTCCTCCGTCGTACGTCAGGCTGAGCATATTACACGAGACAACAATAGCACTTAATGTGGCTGACAAATGAGCCTGTTCTTTCTCCATAATAAATTTGAGTGGATTAACCCTAATAAATATATGCTATATGTTAACAGAGACATAAATTGGTGAAGTCAGTTGCAGTTTTATGTGACTGGTTCCGTTGATTACATTTTTTTCATGCTTTTACTACACAGGATTGAGAAGGATTGCCAGAAAGAATCAAGACACTTCGTTATCGAAATCGAGATATTGCGTCGAGTTCCGCCACTCAACACATTGTCTCGAAATCTGTTGACAATCGGCGAACACAGTGTTTCGACTTTCGACTAGATTCTCTCTGACTACCCTATATCTCACAGATAAAGCGTGAAGCTGCATCTTTTGTATCATTAGAGATGTGCCGTTGAGATGAGAAAACAAGAAGAACGTGGTAAGTGAATTTGCTTTTATATCAGCAGGGTTTAGGATATTTAAACGATGTAACGGCTAACGACAGTAACGGCTTACCCTTACCCTTAGTATCATATAAAGGCGCCGTTAGATATATTTTTTGTGGCATAAATTTCGTTATCTGGCTAGTCTCAACTACAACACAGTGATACTATAACAAATTCAATACTTATTTCATTTACCATTCATCATTATAACGTGTTTATTTTTTCCTACAACATAATATTTTATTTACTTCCAAAAATGCACAAAGTTGGAATTCATAAATCACATAGCTAATAAAAAAGTGAACTTAAAATTTTGCCTCGTCATAGAAGTGATCCATCACGCGACAAGAGAGAAATCTGCGTCACAGATGCGTCTAATCTGTCGTAAGCGTCTAGTCTGCCCCACGTTGGGCGCCACTTTTTACAATTATCATTTTAACTTTTACTATATCATCTGTATCATTATTATGCTTTATTTATTAATATAAATAGTTTTTATATGTTTAAATACATTAAAAAATACGATCACTGTTTATTCGGTATAGTACGACATTCAAAGAGACCTTGCATTTTTTTTGCATGGGAAATATACTCATTACTCCAAGAGGGAATGGAATCCACAGCCAATCGCATTAACAGACAGATGCTGTCACTGCACCACGGTCGCCTCAAATAGAAAAAATATTGTTTTTGAATATTATATAAAAAAATATGAAATCCACGTCAAAAATGAGTCTAAATCTGTGTCCCACGCTGGGCGTCATTAAAAAATAATCGCATATGACTGACTTTGATAACGATATGAATACTTTGTCGCAAGTTTTCGTGCTTGCCCTACGGAACGGGCAAATGAAAATAATTTACCCTCGAATGGGTATCGAACCCACAACGAAACGCGTTTACAATTAGACGTCGTCATACTACGCGATGGCCTCGAACAATCATATCAAATATAGCACCACATTATAACCTACTTATTTATTTCTAATGAGAATAAATGAAGCGTAAATTATACAATAAATTCTGTTCGACTAATACACATTTTCAATTGAATAATTTTGAGTACTTTATCTATATATAGCTTTATCTATATATGCTAGCGTTATTGAGTGACAAACGACGTACACGTGAAACTGGCCATAGACAGCTAAAAGCTGAAATTTGATATGTAGAGTCCTTGGGGAGTGTAGGGGAGCAGTAAGAGAGGATTACTTAAAATTCGTACGAAAACGGAAAAAAATCCGACAAAGATTTTATAGTCCACGCAAACGATATGCTACTACTACTACTATGCTACTATTTAAAAAAAATAGTTTGTCATTATATTTTGGTAGAAACAAGTTCGATTTTAATTGATAATTTTTATTCATTTGTCATTTGTAGTCTACTTAAACGAAATACAGTTTCGGATTCAAGCAGCGGGTAAATATAACACTAATTTCTATACGCAACCTGCAGATACGAACACGTGTTCTATAATAAAAAAGCTAAGATTTTTAAATTTTACAAATATATTTAAATTAAAGAAATCCTCAACACTCAGCACGCAATGCCTCAATTTGGCGGAAAGTGTGGAACGGAAATGTTGAAAGAGAATGGAGTGTCTTAACACTAGGTTCTCTGGTTCCCACTGCCTACCCCGCTATATGCGGGATACAGCGTGAAGTTAAAAAAAATAAAATCATAAAATCCGATTTGCGGTATTAGGTCCCACAACTGATTATGCTTTGTTTTTGTAAGAGAAAATTCTTTTTATTTTTTTTATGAATTAAATTATATCCACGGGCTCAAGCTTGCCCGTGCCTTTTAATTTTTTTATTACATTTGCAGCATACTTAAATAGACCTACCTAATTGTATCTTAAAACTATGGTGAGATCCTCACCGACTGACTGTTTTTTTTTTGGTTTCTAATGTTTTAGGTAGTCAATTATTATAAATTAATTACTAGGATACTAACAGGTAAGTTATCAAGGCGTACGTGTTTTCTTCTTTAGAGAAAACTCCTTATAATGGATTGACTGCGATAGTGCCCTCAGCGTTGCAAGGACAGGAGCTCTTAGCAGTGGAACTTACGACTTATGGATAGGCTTGAGGGCCCCTTTAAAGTCCATATGTAGAATTGCATCCCCTTTAAAATCCTCTCTTTACCACTAAAACATACAAAAAACATTTTTTTCAATTTAGCTTTCTATTTGCTTACGTTTACTAATATTTATTTTAAAAAACATCAATTTAAAAAGTGAATGACTTAAAAAACGATTATTTAGTTTTTTTATTATTATTCAGTACCCAATAGTTTAACAAACAAACAGAAATACAATGGAAAGTAAATAGGAGCTTAGTGTGTATGAAATGCTTTATGCATTGTTTTTGAAGCTCGTATGGACTTTTTATGTGGAAATAGCTATTTTCATATTTTTGCATACTATTTTATTTTAAAAACAAGTTTTTTACAAAATCTTAAAATTTCACTATTTGAGGTTATTACAATTTTTCTAGTATTATTAAATTAATAAATAAGAAAAAAGGCCATCGTAGCGCAGTGGTAAAGTCTGTAAGTGCACAAAAGATGATTGTGGGTTAGATTCGTATTCGAGGGCATGATTATAATAAATTATTTTCATTTCCTTGGTCTGGTAGGATAATATGTGGCGTTTAGTTCCGCTACTCAGCATGCAGTCTCGAAATGAGGCGGAAGGTAGAGGCCGGATTGTTTTGACCTTAGTTTCTCTCTGACACCTTCCTATGCGGGAAAAGCGTAGAGCTGATAAAAATTATTCTTAATACTAACAGAATCAGTTACTATAATGTATCACATATAAAAAAAAATCGCTTTCAAGTACTGTTTTAACAGTTACAGTTTTATCTCCTCATAGGGAGGCATCGTAGTATAGTACATTGATTTATTTTCGGCTTATATTAAATTTTTTTATTTTTTTTATGGATAACGGATGGCAAACGAGCAGAAGGACCACCTGATGGTAAGTGGTTACCTTCGCCCATGAACATCTACACCACCAGAGATGTTGTAGATGCGTTGCCAACCTAGAGGATAGAGACGGAAGGGGAGGATAATGTAGTAGTCCGCTATCGGAACCACATTTTTGGGAAAGAATGGGTGGGAAAGGGGAAAACCTGGCTTACATGCCATCGAACCAGAACACATCACAAGATATTTGGCGGTTCGTCTTTGACATGATAGTGGTCGCGAGCCAGACGGAGGACGAACCTCCTACCACCAAACAAATTAAATTATAAGTTATAATTATGTATATAGATAATTTCTTAATATTATTCTGATAAAACTTGGTGTCAAGACACTCCGTTGTGCATTTTCCACCCGAAATTGAAACATTGCGTGTTGAATAGCGGTACTCAACGATGGGTTTTGTTTTACCAGAACAGTCTAGCAAAAATATAAATATAATAATTTGATCGAGAGGGAATCGAACTCACAACCTTGTTTACTTAAAAATGTATTTTCAATAAGATGCTCTAGTCTATCGTATATCAAGCTCTCAAGGTACCATATAGTTTTAGAAAGACAAGCGAAGTTTACACACAATCGTTTTGTAACGAGATCCCCTCAAAGGGGACGCGTTCTGCACCAATTCAAAGGAATATCCTATCATAGTATAGTGAAGTATTTTATTTTCAAATTCAATGAATTCGTCGATGTTTGTATTAAATTTTAAGTCATAAATATGTATTTAGGTTAACTTTATATATAGAAATGAATGTTTATTTGTATATGATGAACTCAAAAACTACTGTACCGATTATTGTGAAAATTGGTTTTCGCCTCCAGACGGAGCTGCAACTTCAGCCCTGTTCAACCAATTGTCATGAAAAAGAGTATGAGCAGATATTTTTACACAGAGGAATATTTAAATTGAATATTTGTCTGTATGTCATCGATGAACTCAAAAATTTTCTTACATTTATTTTAGCTGTTGGCGTAGCAACGCGCGCCGGGTACAGCTAGTTTTTTTATATTATTCTAATACAATTTGGTTATAAAACACTCTGTCCTCCACTTTCGACATGGAATCTAAATATTGGGGGTTAAGAGGCGGACCTCAACGTTGTCGCCACGTTATGTCTTTACTTTATTTGAGCCAGAGCATGCTAGGCAAATAAAAATATTTTAAATGTAATCATTCCCCCGAGTGGAAAACAAACCCATAACTAGTTGTGTTTACAGTCAAACACGATTTCCACTGCACCATGATAGCCGAATATTAATATTATATTATAATTATTATTTTCAAATTCATGCTCTTTTTGAATGAACTCGGTGTGAAGAATTTCCGTTCTCCACCGCAAAAATCGTGACAATACATTGAATGGCGGTACTCAACACCGTACTTTAACTTACCAGAGCAGATGAATCCACTGTGCCACGATAACCTAGTATGTTTTAAAAGTAAATTTATAAATATAAAAGTTGGATTATTTTTACAATATTCTTTATAATTTCACATAGAGCTTAGTTAAAAAAAAAGAGCCTAATTATTTGAAAATCCGTTCTTCATACTCCGTCCGAAACCAAGACATTACGTATAGAGTGGCGGAACTCAACGCCATGAAAATTCAAATAATTTTAAACATAATAATATTCCCAAGTGGAAATCGAACCCACAACCATGTTCACAGTCAGACACTATCCCACTACCCCACAATAACCTAACAAAATAGAAAATTGAAAAATTAAACTGAAATACAGAAACACTTTATACTTTATACAATTGTATACTAGTACATACAATAATCTACCTTGTATATTGCGTTTAAAGCGCAAGGGAAATTCTAGAGAAGCTTTTCCTAACCTGAGATGCACAATTTGTGGCGTCGTAAACGTAAACTTCCTTCCGGTCACGTGGTTAGGTAAAGTGGTCAATTGGAGTCGAGTTACAAGATGTTTGGTTTGTCTGAAATATTGTTATCCTTATAACAATATTTTATGAAACTTATGTATAAAATGTATTACTGCAAAGTTTCATCTAGATCCATTCACCAAAAGTTTACTTTGATATTTTTAATACTAGTATGTCAAATCACCCAAATTCTTTATAAATTGTAGTCTGCTATTGAAATTTACTTACATAATAAACAAAAATCGTCTGACTCTACACACGAGTGTTTGTGGGTTTGGCTGCCACTCGAGGAATGTTTAAATACATACATACATTCACTTCACGCTGTATCCCGCATTTAGCAGGGTAGGCAAAGAGAACTTAGTGTTAAAACACTCCGCTACCCACATTCCACCCAATTGAGGCGTTGCGTGCTGAGTGGCGGAACTAAACGCCGCGCTTTACCTTGTTACCAAACCCAGGAAATGAAAAACTCCATTTCCTGGACTGGGAATCGAACCCACAATCTGTCGCGTTTACAGCACATCGCACGCTTGTGCCTTTGCGCCACGATAGGCGTTTATGTTTAAATTATATCCATATCTTCTCTTTAGTAAGACTAAGAAAGCCATCGAGTTCGTTGAGCTGACAAATAAAGAACGAAGTGTCATGACACTAAACTTTTTGTGACTACGCGATTATCATGAAAAGTGTGTTTTACTAAACAAAAAAAACAAAAAAGCTTGCACTTCAACATATCGTAAAACACAGATATATACATATCTATATATACATATCTATATATACATATCTATATATACATATCTATATAATTTTCATTTCACAGATAATACAGTACACATATACTATAAGTGTTATGAAATTCTTCATACATTCCAACCACGAGTGTTCCCGAGGTAGTGTAAAACCCGCGCACTATGAGCGAAATTGACCGGAAAATTACATTTTTCGGTGTCGGAGAATTTTCTAATATCCACAATGATAGTAACGTCTTACTGAATGTCCATAGAAATAGTTTACAGATGGATTTTTGAAGTTAATTGTTGTTTTGAACTTGATGTAAAGAAACACCTTAGTGCACCATGGATTTACCATGGTGCATGTGCGTCGCAGAGCGAGGAGTTGGGAGTGTACCTGGGACTTACAATCCAAGTGTAGGCTAGTTATAGGTCCAACGTTTGCGCATTTTAAAGGAAGCCCTTTAAAATGCGCATTAATGTTGATCTCCATTGTCCGCGCTCCTTTAAGCTTAGCATCGCACTCTGTCGTATGTTACATGAGGAACATCTATATTACACTTAGTATAGTTTTTGGCTTTTTAGTAGTCCATGATAAAAACTTTGCAGTACTTTCTACGAAAATGTACAAAACATTCTTGATTGTTTTTTTTAATTTTATTTCAGACTACAAAAATATTCCCGATTAATCCGTACATATGTACTTACGTAATAAATATTTTTTTATTTTTTGTAAGAGTAAGTAAAAAGGGTAGGATGAAACTGTAGTCATGATCGAGAATAGTAGATCATCGAGAATACAGTGTCTATGATGCTGGAGGAAGATCGTAAAAAGGATGAAGGTCCCGGCGGGAGCTGTAAGGCATGTATAGAGGTTAACGACTGTGGACAACATGAAAGAAGTATGCCGAGACCGTAGCCTTTGGTCCTCCGATCTATATGACTACTCAGCTAGAGATAAAGCGAGAAGCAAAAACATATATATACATTTTGTTATTCGAACCCATATCAACTCTTTTGTTCCTCTAAAACCTTAGAAACTACTAAGAAAAGATGATTTTTCAAGGTTATCATTACAATTTAATCTACAAAAATAATATATATTTTTGACTACACCAGTATAAATCCAAAATGATCAATCTTGATAGTAACACGCACTTGTTTCAGTGTATAGTACAGTACACTAATCCATCTTGATCCTTGCATAGAGCTCAGATTTATTACTACGATAGATTTTACGTTGGTTATAGCTTTTAGCCATACACTGGTATAGGCTTGAAGCTAACATTCATTTTAGTATAGCTTGATTAGCTTCACGCTTTATTCCGCATAATAGAGTAGACGGAGAAAATCTAGAGCTCGACTCTAGATTTTCTCTCTCACTCCGTTCGCAGCTTTCCATCCACGTGTTAAATAGTGAAATTCAAGAGTGGGAAAATGGAAATAATTTATATAATTATCCCCCGAGTGCGAATCGAACCAATAATTAAAGGTGTTTACTCGGTAGTGGCTGTAACACTGTGCCACGATGACTTGACGATGATCCCTTATTAAATATTTTATTCTTTATTGAAATATAACTTTTTGAATCGTTGAACGATCACGCTACCACTACGCCGATTTTAAAGACAGCTCTACTAAGAAAAGCCCACGAGAAACTCAACAGTTGCTCTTTTTAATCGGCATCAAAAAAGGAGAAGATTCTTTTATAAACATAAAATATATTAAGGAATTTTGTGATAAAAAAGCAGCATAGTTAAGCTGCGTTGAGTTCCACCACTCAGCACGCAATGCCTCAACTCGGCGGAAAGTGCAGAACGGAATGTCTTAACACTAGGTTCTCGGGTTTCCTCTGCCTACCCTGCTATGCGGGATACAGCGTGAAATTACAGCGTGAAGCATAGTTAGAAGAACCTAATGTTTTCTTGACCCTCCGCTCCCCGCTTTCCACCCGAAATCGAAACATTAATTTTATTATAGACATAAATATTTCGTTATAAATAATATCAAAATTTTGTTGATCATTTTGTTGATCGCAGAAATATGCGCTGTCATTATTACGAAGTCGGCAAGTATCCAAATCCTGCTAATAACCAAATTTATCTCTAAATTACTTACGACGCTTGCGTTACTGAGTGTCGTACAGGCGAAACTACATGGGCAGTGTAGGGGAGCTCTAAGAGGGGAATTTTCAGATTTCAGATTCCGACGAAAGTGAAAAAACTGTGATTTTAGGTTTTATATATTTTATAAACACACAAACATTTACTTCCTTCTTCAGGTATAGATATCTTTTTTTATTATATTAGAGACCTTCGAGGCGTACTGAAACAGCATCCGAGTGTAAATACCATTGTTTGTGGGTTCGATTCCCACTGGGGGGAATAACATATTTAATTTAATAAACATATTAAACGTAATAAACTAAAACTTCCAAAAACCAGAACCAACTATGGAAAGTAAAACATTTTATTTGAAGGAGTTCATATTTATAATAAACTATCAGATTTAATCATTAATAGCAAGAGTTTTCCTATATTCAAAAAACGTGTAATGGAATATGTGCAAAATAATTTATAAGTTAATGTAACCCCTACCTAAACATGTTTGTGTAATATTACTACCCGCAACGGTATACTATTCATAAGGCAGACTTTTAAATGTACCCTCAAGAAAAATTATTGTAATTTCTTATTATAAGTGAACTTTTGTGTTCTTTTTGAGAAATAAATGTCTTTATACCGAATTTATTTTCAATTCTTTGCTCCGGTAAGCTATAGCGCAGCATTGAATTGAGCCACTCAATACGCAGTTTTATAGTCCACACGCACAGAGATATCTCCTCATCCAGGCCTCGATATATTTTTCAATAATGTCGTTAGAGGTCATCATGACGTAGTAGGACATCGTCTGACTGTAAACGCGAATGGTTGTGGGTTCGATTCCCACTCGGGGGAATGATTACATTTAATTAATTTTCGTTTCTCTACCCTGGTAAGACAAAAGACGGCGTTGATCCGCTATTCAACACACGATATCTTGAATTCGCACGGAAAGAAGAAAATAGCGTGTCTTGACGCGAGGTATCTTCCTACCCTGCTATACGGGATAAAGTGTGAAGCTAAAAAAATATCCAGTAAAAATAAATATCAATCCATAAATAAACCATGGAATCCATACCAATGTCACTGGTGTCTTAAACAAAGCATAAATTCCTCTCTTTCCGGTACCAACGTCATATATCATTGCTCATAGCAGTATATCAAAAAAATGCCGTTGAATTATTTAAGTTTCCAAAATATTCTAAGGATATATGAAATTTATGGTGATAATTCGAATTTATGAGGGAATTAAAGTATATACACAAAGGTCGTCATGGCGCAGTGGGACATCGTGTAATTGTAAACATTAAATATGGGTTTGATCCACTAGACGAAATTGTATATTCATAATGAAATTGTATTTTTATTGTTCTATTCCGGTAGCCACATAGAGCAGTGTTAACTTCCTCCATTTAACACACTGTGGTTCGATTTCTGGTGGAGAACGAAATTTTATATATAGAAAATTTTTATACGTAGAAAAGCGTAAAGCTGCATAATAAAAACCATTTTTTTAAATCAAAGTCAGATAATTTTATTGTATATAAATTTTGAACATCAAATAAGTTAGCACCGGTTCACTACGGTCAATGCCTCAGACTTGGGAAGAACCGGCGTAAGAAAATCATCGAAGCTTTTTCACCGGCGTTTAGTTCTGTCATAGTATGATCTAAGATATGTAAAAAGGGGCAAGAAGAGAGTAAACACTTTATAGAATAGAATAATCAAGTACAAAACGCCTGTCGTGGCGCAGAGGCACAAGCGTGCGACTGTAAACGTGACAGGTTGTGGGTTCGATTCCCACTCCAGGAAATGTAAAATTTAGTATTTTCATTTCTTGGGTTTGGTAACAAGGCAAAGCGCGGCGTTGAGTTCCGCCACTCAGCACGCCATGCCTCAATTCGGCGAAAAGTGGCGAACGGAGTGTCTTAACACTAGGTTCCCTTTGCCTACCCTGCTATATGCCGGATACAGCGTGAAGCTATGTATGTATGTATAAATTTATGCGGTAACACGTATAATAGATAATTCAGTTGAGAACTCTCCCCTTTTTATAAAGAAAGACACGTAAAAGACCGTCAGAAACCGTTGCCAAAAGATTGTTTTTAGAAATAATCATTGTGTAGCGATAATTTGTGAAAATCTCTCTACAGCATCTCTGTACAATAAAAACAAGTTGTAACAAGTGTATAAGAATTTTAGCATAGCTCTATAAGAACGAATGGCTTAATTGCACTTGGACAGTTTCCAAGATGCACGGGTTCGAGTCCTGATGCGTTCAAATTTCTATATATTTTCTAAAAATATTTTTCTTAGATGCGAATTCTTCGACTTATACTTGACTTGACTTATACTTAAATTAAAATTTGAGGCCATTGTGGCGGAGTGGGACAACGTTATGGTTATTGGTTTGATTCCCAGTGTAGGGAAATGATTATATTTAAACGATTTTCATTCCTACGCTTTGGTAAGACAAAGCGCTGCGTTAAGTTACACCATTTAACACGAACTACCTCGAATTTGGATGGAAAGCGGTGAACGGAGTGCCTTGACACTACGTTCACTCTTACCGACCTGCTATGTGAGGTAAAAATATGAATTTATAATATATAAATAGTTAGCACTTATAACTAAGCCTGGGCAGTAGGCAGATTCGGAGTGACTGCTCGAGCTGACAGGGATTATAAGAATCTATGTGCAAAGAGGCCTAACTAGTGAATTATTTTTTATGTGATATTTTTTCGAGAATCGTTGTTATATGAAATTCGATGTAACGAAATAGCGACACTATAAAGAGACAAGTACGTACTCAGTCTGATGGAAAATGTGAGATAGTGTAACATTTATGTAGGGTTTGTAATGGTAACAATAAAATAATTGAGATTTTAACAAATAAACAAAACCAACTTCGAATAAAATGCACTAAAAAGTAACATTATTACGAATAACTCAAAAACTGCTCAACAGATTTTAACTTTCATATAAACAATCTACAAACTTAGTTGATCAAATAAAAAATGATGCGGTAACACAAATAAAGAAGAACGGAATATATTGATACTTAGTTCTCTCTGACAACTCTATTAAGCCGGAAAAAATATGAACCTATGACTTATGCCACTTTTCTGAGTTTGAAAAATTAAATTGCAATGTCTTGATTTGAGCGTTGAGTTCCGTCACTCAAAACGCAATGCCTCAATCGAGATGCAAAGGAACACAGTCACTAGACACTAATTTCTATCCGACTACCGGACTATACCGGAAAAAGGGTAAAACTATTACTTATGCCGCTTTTCCATTAGCTACACTATGTTTGAGAAGAACCGTACCGCTTAAGTCGCTCTCGAGACGCCACTACACGTCAGCTCTGCCCAGTGGAACGAAAACGTATTGGAGAATTTTTACTATACATATTATAGTAACATTTTAATTCACTTAGAAATGTATATACTTTAAACCTTCAAATAAAATGCACTAAAACTAAAATTATTACGAATAACTCAATAACTACTTGTCATGATGTATCCTGCATATAACATGGTAGGCAGAGGTAACCAGAAAATCTAGTGTTAAGACACTCCGTTCCCTTAACATGCGTTCCCCACTTTCCACAGAATTCAGGTATTCCGTGCTGAGTGGCAGAACTCAATGCAGCGCTTTGCTTTGTTACCAAAGAAATGGTAGGTCGTGGCGCAGCGCACAAGCGTGTGACTGTAAACGCGACAGGTTGCGGGTGCGATTCCCACTCCAGGAAATGGAATTTTTCATTTCCTGGGTTTGGTAACAAGGCAAAGCGCGGCGTTGAGTTCCGTCACTCAACGCGCAATGCGTCAATTCGGTGGAAAGTGGCACACGGAGTGTCTTAACACTAGGTTCCCTCTGCCTACCCTGCTATATGCAGGATACAGCGTGAAGCTATCTATGTATGTATGTAAATATTATAAATATTTGATGCTTTCATTACTTGAAGTGGGAATCGAATCCACATCCAGCCGTGCTTGCGCCACATGGGGCCTCTTTATTTCTTTTCAATATTAAAGACACAATATATTAAATAAATATAAATTTTCATACAAAAGCTCACGTCATAGTGTGGCTTCATAAAACCACATTTAAAATGCTCGCTCAGTGCAATCTTCCACACCAAATAACCTATATATATGGTAATATTATTTTTGTTCTTCCTAAATACAATTTGATAGTAAAACAATGGGTATATGTAGACTTAAAATGATTTATATTATATAATACTAGCTGTATCCTGCGACTTCGTTTGAACTATAAGACTTAAAATTCTATTTTTTCCGTTATCATAGGAATTTCGAAAAATACTCTATAATCGTTCCTTTCTATACCTCAAAGAGCAGTAGCAGCAATTTTGCTTGTATGCTGTTTGTCAGTCATTCAGTAAAACGCATTCACACACTATAGTTGCGTTGTTGAAGTTGTTTACTTGAACTGGTCACAAGTTTAAATATCACTCAAGAGTATGCTTTCATAATAACTTTAAGATCTTGGCGCTGCGACAATGGAGGCGAGCTTTAATACGCATTTAAAATAAAAATAACAAGCAATTTACCACGGGCTAACAAAAGTTAATGACGCAGACCTGAGAAGAACTAACATAAAAAAATCAAAGGAACTGTTACAAACGCTGATTTTATTGGCAGTCATCGATTTTCACACGAGGGACTGTTCATATATGTATACATTATTTTTAATTCCACTCTAGGAAATGTAAAAGTTTAATATTTTCATTTCCTGGGTTTGGTTAACGAGGCAAAGCGCGGTATTGAGTTCCGCCACTTAGCACGCAATGCCTCAATTCGGTGGAAACTGGGGAACGGAGTGTCTTAGCACTGGGTTCCCTCTGCCTACCTTGCTATATGCGAGATACAGCGTGTAGCTAAGTAAGTAAGTAAGTAAGTATTTTTAATTCTCCGCTCTGGCAAAATAAATCTTGGGATTTAGTTCAATCTATCAACACATAATATCTCAATTTCATATAAAAAAATGGGGAACGGAGTGTCCCAACACTACGTTCTCTCTATCCAGCCGGGGTACCCTTTAATCGCTTTACATTCACACTAGGTACGTTCTCTGCAATAGCTGGCGTAGCGCCAACTAAGTGTTATAAATCCTAGTCTAATTAGTTAAGGAATAAGGACGTAATGGCTTGGATCAGCTGTGTATGATGGACACACGTCTGGGTAACTCATAATGCTAAATGAAATCTCTTAGTGAAATTGTTTATTGGTATTTTGGACCGTTAATGGTGTTCTAGATTCAGTAAGCTTATATTTTATTGAAGTATTTCTTTGTTTTAGTAAAAGAAATAATTAAGATTAAAATAAAAAAGCACATTAATACAACTATTTCGAATATCTAAAAATCGCTCGTCAGATCTTAATTGAATTTAAATGTGACCACATCAGAAGCATTCACTATTATATTAAAAAAGTCATGTAATATAAATTTCTTCACTCAGTTATAAAATGCAATAAAATATAAAAAATACAGTTGAATTAATAATCTCTTTTTTTGAAGTCGGTTAAAAATAGAGCAACAGTTAATTAAATCAGACGACTACAACTATTTAAGCTAAAAAAACATAAAAACATGAAAGTCATATACAATCTATAGCTATCCACCAGAAAACAATCGTGGCACAGTGGGACTGCCTCTAACTGTATACGCGATTTGGTATGGATCGATTCCCACTCTAGGATTGGTTATATTTAAATTATTTTAATTGCTCCCCTCCCATTGTTACCAGGACGCGATGAGATGAGCCACCTAAAACGCAAGAGACCTTTTTGTGGCGGAGTGTCTTAACACTATATTCTCTTTGATTACCCTGCTATGATAAAAGGTGAAGCTTTTTTACTACAGCTAGTAAAAGCTTCCGAAGCTTTTGAATCTTTTGAACAGCTTAACGAGACAGTTATAGCCCACAACTTCGTGCTCTTTGTCCTTACTCTACACGAATTTCAGGGAATTCTGGCATTTCAGAATTAAAACGTAACCTAAGTAAAGAGCTTCAGAACTATTACGGTACGAGCTTTTGAAAGTTCTTTTCAATTTTGTGTCAAGGTGAATTTGAATTGAATTTGAAATTGCTTAATTGCACTGTACTCAAGTTGTGGTCGAAAATTTTTATTATATTCCTATTACAAGGTGAAGGTGAAGGTAAGTAAGATTTGCATGTACTTATTTTGTAAATATTAATAGGTATTAGAATTTGTTCTATTTATAGAGTGAAATAGTTAAAATCTAGAATTATGTTTTTGGACTAAATAAACGTATTACAAAAAGCATATATTTTTAACACCTGTCCACCCGAATGCAAGGCTGTTTTCTGAATTCGTTAAAAGGTGGAACTCAACACGGCGCTTCGTCTTACCAGAGCGAAAAAGTGAAAGTAATTTAAATATAATCATTCTTCCAATTGGTATTCGAACCCCCAACATTTACTATCACTATTTCACTGCAATACGACTTCAAAAACTAAAAAAGTTTTAAAATACAGGAAAATCGAACTTGTTCCCTCAACCATAGCTCAGAATATGAACATTTTGCATGAAATACGTAAAATTCAGTTTCCTTTGTATAGTGTAACGTAGCATAAAGTACTAGTCTACACATGGCGCCTCTAGCAATACAACGTGATATATGTGTGTCGAGCTTTAAGCATTTTGCTCGGAGAACTTTATTATGGACGAAATTATCTTTTCTATTGCTTATGGATCATATATTTTTGTATAAAATGAATATTATGTGAGTGTTTAATAATTATTGTATTTTTTTTTCAAAAGTTTCCTCAATGTAACAAATGCTTGTATGAACAAGGTTTTAATTGAAGTACAATGAAAATTATATTAAAAAACAAAACTAAATTTCAAATAACGCCTGTCGTGGCGTAGAGGCACAAGCGTGCGACTGTAAACGCAATAGGTTGTGAGTTCAATTCCCACTCCAGGAAATGGAGTTTTTCATTTCCTGGGTTTGGTAACAAGGCTAAGCGCGGCGTTGAGATCCGCCACACAACACGCGATGCGCTAATTCAGCGGAAAGTAGGTAAACCGAGTATCTCAACACTATGTTCCTTCAGCCTACCCTGCTATATGTGGGATACAGCGTGAAGTTAAAAAAAACTTGAAATAAAATATATTAAAAAGTATAATGATTGCGAATAACTCAAAAACTATATATAAAAGAGTTGAGATATATACGTATTTAGAATTTTTACTGAGTGAAGTAATTTTGATGTTTCTTTTGTTATATAGTAACTAGTGCTTCAGATGTAATCCCGGTTAAATTTATTTAAGATCTGAGGAGTAGTTTTTAAGAAGATATCATAATTTAATTTCATTGCATTTGATGTCGGTCGATTACAATTTTTTGTTAAAATGTTAATTATTAAAAATTCTTTATAAATAGAAGCCTACATATTTTTTCTCGCATATTGCAGGGTAGCAGAGGGAACCTAAGAACCTAGTGTTAAGACACTCCGTTCCCCACTTTCCGCCGAATTGAGGCATTGCGTGCTGAGTGGCGGAACTCAACGCCGCACTATATTTTATTTTGATATATAAGTTACATTACTGCAATTTTCATAGAGTAACTAACATCCATCCTCATAAACTTTCACACCAAAAATCACAAATAGATATTACAAATAGAAAACAAAAGGAACTTTGGTGTATTTCTCAGTTTTCAAATGCACAAAACTAAGATAAGGGCGGTCTAGTTGCGGAGTTGTGTTCTACAGATATTACGGGTCACTTGACGTCTATGCGATGCGATAAATACTATAGTTGTAAGAAATCATTGTTCGTGTCTATATGAAAACGAAAATTTGGATTTTTTATAAAGAATGTAGAAGCGATGGTTGTGTATTCCATTCTCATACGTGGGTATATATTGTGTGTATTCAAATCGATGTGAAAATTGCTATATTTAAGAATTTGTTTATTGCTTTTATAAGCAAAGTATAAATATCGTTTACAAACATATTAATGATAGTAATTTTGATGAGACGTATGAATTAGTATTATGTACGTATGAATTAGAAATAATCGCGTAAGTATTTAAAATACAGTCAATATTGCATAACTTCCTTTCTATATTTATTTATTTATTTGGATCACCAACACAGCGAACATTAACACACATTTAAAAAAACAATAACCTTAAAACAATTACAAAATGCCGCTGCAATTGTAGGTGATGACGGCATGCTTATCACACACCTACAATACTAATATTCTTACAAAAGAAACAGACAATTTTAATTATAAAAAATACAAAAATAAAATAAAACTGAAAAATACAAAAAAAATACATACCTAATTAGAATTAAATTGACGTGAATTTTTTTTAACATAATATAATAAAGATTTAAGATGTTAGTTGTCACTCAGATCTCAAGAATTTTAGTATTGAATTGCGAAGTTTGTGCTTTTTGTCGAAATAATTATAATTACGCCCATCTTCATATTGTACTCTTCTTTCTATCTCTCTCCAGTACTTATTGTAGAGAATAATAGTTCCCGTTCCTCCAGAACAACCTTGTACGAATCTCAATAATACGTATTCAAAAAGAATAGATTTTTGTTCAAATATAGTTTTGCGTTTTTTTCCGCACACTAGAGTAGGCAGTGATAGCCTAATGTCCAGTTGTTTCGTTCTCCACTTTCCACCTTAATTCGGTAAATTCGTGTAAACGACGGAATTTAACACCGTGTGCACAATTAGACCACCATAATTAAATAAGGCATCACCATGATTAAATAAATGTGCTTTTAAATTATTTTTTTTAATTCGCAACTTAACACGCACTGTCTCTAGCTCGAGCTGTAAGCGATGGACGGAGTATGACATTAGGTTCTCTTTGACTCCTGCTATGACGTAAAAAAATGAATCTAGAAAAATCTTTTAAAATTAAAAACAGGTCATTACGATTATATCCTTTATACAAGCATCTAAAGCAACCCAAAATATATATAAACATAACAAAAAAAGATATTTAAAGAATATTTTCTAAGCGAGGGCCAACTTCACCCAGTTGCAGATGACCGCATCAAAGGATCAGTAACAAGCGCTCCAGTAACAAGTTGTGTGATTACCTCGCAACATACTCGCGTGCGGTTTTTCGGTTAAACACTTAAAAAAACATGAATATGAGGTAAAAATAACTGTTTTTATTTAAAGTAAGTTTTCTTTAGATCTGTTTTTTAGCTTCACGCTTTATCCTAAGTCGAAGGGTTAGCGAGAACCTAGTATTAAGACACACTGAGTTATCGTTTAGCATTTTCATTTCATGGTAACAAGTTAATTTCGCCACCTCTAGCACGCAATGCCCTCACCTGGCGGGAAAAGTGGGGAAACCCAAATTGCTGAAAGAGATTGGAGTGACTTAACACTAGGTTCTCTTGTGGACCTCTGCTCACCCTAAGTGTTCTATGCGGGATACATGTAGTTAAAAAAAATAGCATAGTCTCATAGTTGCTTTAGTAAAACTGAATTTTATTTAAGAACTTTGTTTAGTAAAACAAAATACAAACAAAAAAAATTACATACAAATACAAAAAAAAATCAAACAAAAAAAATACATTAAAAACAAAAATAAGTAAAAAAGAAAAGAAAAGAAGATACTTAACACTTCGACTACAGCTCTTCTATCACTTACTACGTACGTACGTACTTCTCTTTACTTACGTACTTCTTCGCTTCTCTTCTTCTCTCTGACCACCCCGCTAGGGATAGCGAGAAGATTTTATAGTTTACTGGTAGATGAACCTTACACCCACCCAGTAAACTATAAAATAATCTCGGTCAATTTTATAGGCTATTATTTAACATAAGATGTATTGTGTGACGCGTCTCTGGTTAATGTCCCAGATACAACGGTTATTGCGCGCTTCTCACATAAATTTTGCCCTTTTATTGGAAACATTGAAAGATATTTTTAAGGTTTTCCTGTGACTGGAGATTAGATGAGCCTTTCATGGTTCTGCCAATAGCTTTTGTTGTTACTTATCTTTACATATATATATATATATATATATATATATATATATATATATATATATATATATATTAATACGCAAGCAAAACTTTGTATAAACGGACGGTAGGGAGCATGAAACTCTGGCACACTTATAGTTTTACATAGCGAAGGAGGTTGAACATTACTATCTTTTAAAATAATGCACAAAATATATTAAATTCTCATCTTAATAAATGTTACATACACTACTACTTAAGTGGTTTTCAAGTATCCATGTTTATATAAAAAGTGTAGCATATCATGTTGTTTGGCAACGTGTTAACGCGTCAACGAGGATTACTTAGTATACGAGTATATAAACGCTTGCGGTACTTAATGACTGACAGACAGAGTACAGACAAAACTACTGACCATAGAAAGCTAATATTTGGTATGTAGGGCTCCTTGGGGAAATATATGATAGCAATGAGTGAGTGTTTCTCGAAATTCCGATTTCACAATTTCCATTTCTGGAGGGCGGGTACCTATGAAGTGGTTGATGATAATGGACGATGCGAAAGAAGTATACAGAGGCCTTTAAAGTTCCGTTCTTTCTGATTACCCGCAAAGAAAAAGCGTAAGTGAAATACAAAAATCTATACATGTTTCAAGTTTTTTGCATAGGATTTTTGATAAATAGAAAGAATCTAGTATGTCAGATCACTCCTTGCCTCAACATACGGTAAATTCATGGTTGGATTTTTAACCTGGATAAGGTTTTTAAATTTTTATTTTTTCTTGACTGGAATGTTGCTCTCAATGAAATTTTATAGGAATATACATAGCTTATATATAAACTGCAATTTATAAAGATTTTGTGTATTTTAGTCATATTATTTATTTATTTTCTCTCTAGTTTATTATATTTTTTTGATTGCTTTAAATCATGTAATGCGTCATGTGTGTGATAATCGGCGTCGTGGCATTGAATGGGGAATAAATAATATCCTAGAAGACCTGGACTACGCTGATGACCTATTCCTTTCCTGCCTGCTCAGCGATACCCGCGTTAACATGCAATCGAAGCTTGACGACCTGAAAATAGAAGCATCTAAAATAGGGCTCAAAATTAACACCCGGAATCCAAACATTTCAGGCCGTATCCCGCGCATAGCAGGGTAAGCAGAGGGCACCTGAGAACCTAGTGTTAAGACACTCCGTTCTATTAACATTTTCGTTGCGTACATATATTTTTAAATCAAAAATACCACCATAACGTTCTCCACAAGTAAATTGAAGCGTTTGAATCAAAAAGCTCCAAATTAAAGCTTTTTACGAACACCAAAAATGTCTAAAATTGTAAAAAAACATTTCTCTCACCTTCCCTTGGAACCGTGTCAATGAATACCGGAATTAGGGCACCTAGAGACCTAGAACTGCTATTTTAATGATTAATGGAATAGCAAAACCTAAATTGTTAAGTTTTTGCTAAAAATACGGTGGTTATGGGTTCAAATTTTATGAAAATATATATATAAAACAAATATATAAAAAGACAACGTGTTGCAGTGAGACAGTTTGAATGTTAACGTGATTGGTTGTGAGTTCGATTCCCACTTGGGACATTATATTTAAATTATTTAAAATTCGTCGAGATTCCACACGTGATCAAATCTCGAATTTGGGCAGAAAACGGCGTAAGGAATGTCTTGACGTACAGGTCGTCACGTCTCTTAAAGTTTGTGCTGTGGGATCGATTCCCATTCGGGTAATTATTTAATTTTGTTATATTTATTTTTTTTATATTTAAATTTTTCTCCATCTCCAACTTTTAAGTAACAGTAAATGGAAAAATAATTCAAATAAAAAACTCTTTGCTAACTAATAATAAAGCTTATATGTATATACTAAGTGTATAACTAAGAAAATAAAAACATTGCCACTTTTTTCGACTTCGAGCAAGCATCGAATCCGTAACCATCGTCATCATTTCCAAGTACGTCACGACATCCCAGATGTCTCGAATATAATTTGATCAAAAAAACTACGTACATGTGAACTCTGACAGCGTGCCGCGCTCTCTTCCGGTTTCGAGTAGGCGATGTCATTAGCTTATAGTAATTAACACTACGGCACTATCAGGCCATGAAAACTGTTGTATTGATTACTTTTTGTGGAAAGTGGAGAAAGGAATTATTCATCACTAGATTCTCTTACGTTTAAATATTAAAAATAATAGCATTTTTTTTAGTTTTACACAACTTAATGGTCTTGACTAATGACCTCGTTAAGATTACAATAAACGATATATAAAAATAAAACGCGTTGTCATAGCAACGAGTATGTTATTTTATGTATGCCTAACACAAAGTAATGTACATAATATTAATTTTATATGATATCTTTTTGCACATAAGTTTTATATAAAAATGTACTCTATATAATTTTTTTTGTAGCTTCACGCTGTATCCCGCATATAGCAGGGTAGGCAGACGGAACCTAGTTAAGACACTCCGTTCCCCACTTTCCGCTGAATTGAGGCATGACGTGCTGAGTTACGGAACTCAACGCCGCACTTTACCTTGTTACTAAACCACAAACAACAGGAAATAAAATCCAGGAAACCCTTTTACATTTCCTGGAGTGGGAATCGAACCCACAACCTGTCGCGTTTACATTCGCACGCTTGTGCCTCTGCGCCACGACAGGCGCCAATAAACTTTAACTATACTAATTTATATACTCCCTCAATATAATTTTCGTTAAAAAATGATCAAAAATGCATACTTCACGTTCTAATATAGATTTAGTTATATATTTAGTAACGAAAATGTAAAATAAGTCTCGATATTCATTTTGTTACGTTGGGTGACGGTTTTCTAGCAAAAATCACATATTTGCAAAAAAATCAATATAGCCTAATATTTTTAATTATATAATGATTTCAAATAATTTCATTTATCCGCTCTGTATCTGCTCTTGAATTTCCCGATCGAAGTTTCTTGACACTACGTTTTTCTTGACTATTCCGCTATGCGGGATAAATCGTAAAGATAAGAATGTAAAGTTTAAGTTAAAAAATATATTTTTTGAAAATACATCTAAAACTCGCAGCACGCTGTTTCAATGGGCAAAACGTGAAACGTATTTAAATCCCAGGAGGCTAGTAAACTGAATACGTTCAAAATTACATCACACTACGCCGGGAGATTGTAACGGTCTCTGTCGAATATTTTAGACTATATTGTTGTGGAAGATATCGTGGTGCAGTGGAACGGTAGGAATGTAAGCGTGATTGGTTGTGGATTCGATTCCTTTTCGGGGAATGAGGTTACTTAATATTATTTTTAGCTGACTTTAATAAAATGAGGAGGTTCCCAACTCTATTGTATTTTATGTGTCAAGTTTTACTAGTTGAACCACTTTTAATATTTTTTTTTTATGATAGTCAGTTCTTCTGATGTAGTCCTATTTAAATTTAGTTAAAATCTGACGAGCAGTTTTTGAGTTATTCGTAATAACTTAACTTTTTAGTGTATTTTATTGAAGTCAGTTTTTTTTTGTTAAAATTTTAAATATCATTTTTAAACGTAAACTGAAAAACTACTATTTAAAACAGAATATATAATGTGCTTACTGTATTTATACATGTATTTCTATATTTGTACTATATGTGTATACCATTTACTTATTTTGTATGTATGGATGTATGCATGTATGTATGTATGTATGTATGTATGTATGTATGTATGTATGTATGTATGTATGTATGTATGTATGTATGTATGTACATATGTA
>JAKGSA010001150.1:14637-98398 GCA_033558755.1 Philaethria dido | reverse complement strand
ACAGAGAAGCTAATTAAAAAAAGATTTGAGTATCCATACAAATTTAATGCAATGAGACATCGTCAGATTGTAATCTTTACTCAGGGAAATGATAATACGGATGGAAAGCGGAGTATGGAGTGTCTTTACATAAGGTTCTCTCTGCCTACCCTGCTTTACGTGAAACTTTGAGAAGCTGCAAAAAAATTATTATAAGGTACTGCAGTAGTACTTAGTAACGCTTATAATTAAGATTTTAGAAGTAAATTCACTCCAGGAAATGTTAGTGTTTTCATTTCCTGGGTTTGGTGACAAGGCAAAGCACGGCGTTGAGTTCCGCCACTCAACACGCAATACCTCAATTCGGCGGAAAGTGGGGAACGGAATTGTTGTAAGAGAACGGAGTGTCTTAACACTAGGTCCTCAGGTTCCCTCTGCCTACCCCGCTATATGCGGGATACAGCGTGAAGTGAAACAAAAAAAAAAACAAAAAAGTCAAAATTGGTTCACCCAGTAAAAAATTAAGCGGTAACACACATTAAAAAAGCCATCGAACTGATATCCTCCTCCTTTAAAGTCGGTGATGGTCTATTAGTTAAAATCCTTACCTATCATTGCCTAAAAACCGTACTAGCCTAGAAACAGCATTTCAATATTAAATATACAGAAATATAAATAAAACTCATATAAATAAGTGATTTCACATTTATCCGCTACTCAAATTGAGTACGAAAAATTTCATAGCAACATACAATATAACCGTAACTTCGTTTAGGAATGTTTTTGAGCTATCTAATAAGAAGTAACAGAGAGACAACTTAATGTTAAGACACTCCGTTCTCTTTTACCATATTCGTTCCTCTGAATTGGGGCATTGCGTGCTGAGTGGCGGAACTCAATGTCGCACTTAACTTTGTTACCAGAGCGAGGAAATGAAAATACTAAATATTATGTAATATTTCCATTTCCTGGAGTGGGAATCGAACCCACAACCTGTCGCCTTTACAGACACTGCCCCACAGCGCCTCTTACCTCTATATACCTATATTTATATAACACCTGTAGGCAGATCCGGCTTGGGCCAAATAAGCTTCTCTACGTGTTCCGAATGCTCAGGATGATATTAGCGCCATAATGCACAAGTATTTAGTATTTGATGAAGGTTGGGGAATATTTGATGCCAAAAATAGAGTTTATTTGCTTCTGAGATATATATTGAGTTAATTAAATGTGTGAAATAACAAATGGTGGTAGTAGGTTCTATTCCCAACTAAAAAACAGTTGTTACATGCTTCACGCTGTATCCCGCATATAGCAAGGTAGGCAGAGGGAACCTAGTGTTAAGACACTCCGTTCCCCACTTTCCGCCGAATTGAGGCATTGCGTGCTGAGTGGCGGAACTCAACGCCGAACAGATGTTATATTTTATTAAATGATTGACTAACTAAGTGTTAGAGTCTATTGGTTTTATCAGATTGGGTTTCAGTGTTAAGTTACGCCGTTCAGAGAAACTTGTTGGGGAAAGTTAAACGTGACCTGTCTCTTAGAAAACAGAGAAGCTAATTAAAAAAAGATTTGAGTATCCATACAAATTTAGCGCAATGAGACATCGTCAGATTGTAAACACGATTGGTTCTAGGTTCGATGCTTACTCAGGGAAATGATAATACAGATGGGAAGCGGAGAATGGAGTGTCCTTAGATAAGGTTCTCTCTGCCTACCCTGCTTTACGTGAAACTTTGAGAAGCTGCAAAAAAATTATTATAAGGTACTGCAGTAGTACTTAGTAACGTTTATAATTAAGATTTTAACAAAAAAAGACGCCTTTCATAACAAATTTTTAACGCCTGTCGTGGCGCCGAGGCACAAGCGTGCGACTGTAAACGCGATAGGTTGTGGGTTCGATCCACTCCAGGAAATGTTAGTATTTTCATTTCCTGGGTTTGGTAACAAGGCAAAGCACGGCGTTGAGTTCCGCCACTCAACACGCAATACCTCAATTCGGCGGAAAGTGGGGAACGGAATTGTTGTAAGAGAACGGAGTGTCTTAACACTAGGTCCTCCGGTTCCCTCTGCCTACCCCGCTATATGCGGGATACAGCGTGAAGTGAAACAAAAAAAAACAAAATAATCAAAATTGGTTCACCCAGTAAAAATTAAGCGGTAACACACATTAAAAAAGCCATCGAACCGATATCCTCCTCCTTTAAAGTCGGTGATGGGTTATTAGATCTAGAACCTATCATTGCCTAAAAACCGTACTGGCCGAGAAACAGCATTTCAATATTAAATATACAGAAATATAAATAAAACTCATATAAATAAGTGATTTCACATTTATCCGCTACTCAAATTGAGTACGAAAAATTTCATAGCATTTATGTATTTCGCAGAGCATTTACGAGAATATGGCTCACATTTCCGTTCACGTATAAAATATATAAGCCGAGCTAAATATTCCTGGAAATCTACTTTTAAATATAATATTTTTAAAAGTATAATAAAGTCAGACTTACAGAAGTTAATTAGAGTTTAACTGACATTAAATAAAAAGGTACTATTCACATAATTTTTTAGGTAAGTTGAAATCCAATTACCTTCAACTGCGAAATTTTTCAGTTTTTTATCATAAAAATATTTTATGTTTCTAAAAAGTATCCACTATGGTTGAAACCAGATCACAACTACCTAATTAATAATATAAAATATAGTTCAGTTCAGTTCTTTAATTATGGCGCTTCGAACATGCCAGTTGAGCACAAATCACTTCGCCAATGTCACGTTGTATGGAGAAAACACGAAGGAAGATTGATCGGTTAGTATAAAATGATAGTTTATAGCAGAAGCTCTAACTATCATATAAAAAAAGAATCATCAAATTTGGCTTAATAAAAATATATATATATATATAATAACATTTTCATTTTTGGAGTCGGATAAACACGATTAGGGTTCTTTATATAGACCATTGTTTCACTATAATGCCGACACGAGTAATGAATTCGACAACCCGCTAATCACGATCAAATGACAAAGGCACAGGTTTTGCACAAATAGATATATTCGATGATAAACACTGAATGGCTTTGTGTAATAGATTTATGAAAGAGGTTAAACATTTTATTAGTTGGTCCTTCGAGCCGGATTCGATTGAATTATCGTAGTTGACTTTTGTGAAAGGGATTTTGGGTTGTTATTTTAATTTCCTCGCTCTGGTGGGAAGAAACGCGGCGTTAAGTTCCGCCGTTAAGTCTGGGATTCATTAAGAAAGCGGAGAACAGAGTATCTTGACACTAGTTTCTTTCTATCTATGGAATATGGGGAAAAACGTGAAGCTCAAAAACAAGTTCTTTTTGGGTTCTATGATAAGTATTTTATATCTAAACCAGGCATGAAAAAGTTGATAAGTCGACTTTCATATACTTTTTTAAAAAATTATATAGGATATTTATAGCGTAAACGAATAACTAAGAAAACCAACTAAAAAAATTTTCATTTTCTATGAACGTAATTGGTTCTGAGTTCTATCCCATTCGTAATAATTTAATTATACTTGAATTATTTTAATTTTCTCCGCTCTAGTGGAGAAAAAGTGCGCCATTGAGTTCAGCCACTCAACAGGCAACGCCTTAAATTTTGATGGAAAAAGGAAAACGGAGTATCTTGACACTATATTCTCTCTGACTACCCCATGCAGGAAAATACGAAAAACAAACATTCACCAGTCAGCACGCAATGCGACGAAAAGTGAGGAACGGACATTTATAGAACGGAGTGTCCTAACACTATGTTCCCAGGCTCCCTCTGCCTACCCTGCTATATGCGGGATACAGCGTGAAGCTAAAAACACAGAATTTATCTACAAACGAAATAAAAATAAAACCGTTTCTGCCCATCACACTAATATTATCATGTCGTTCCATTCAGCTCCCGTTCGATAATGGACGTGAATAAAGCAATCAGTAATCACGTCGATCGAATGTGACAGACGGGCTTTGTGAAATACAATTTAGTATCAAGAGAGATATTTTTGAATTATATTATTGCAAAGTATTTTTATAAAGCCTAGCTGTTACCCGCGGCTCCTCTCGCATGATCACCGGCAGTCCATACAACATACTATAGTGTACACTGCGTATATGCGTTCATTTGGAGGCAAGTAATTTTGACGAACAATCATGTATGCCAATTGTTTTTTTAATAAAACGTCCTATATCCCTTTTAATATATCTAAAAATATGTGTACAAAGTTTCATAATAATCGGTTGAGTAGTTTTAACGTGAAAGCTTAACAAACAAACTTATATTTATAATATTAAGGAGGTACATATGTGTATAAAGAAAATTCAGCTTTAAGCTTTATCCCGCATAGCAGGATGGTATATCGCATAGAGAGAACCTAGTGTCAAGACACTCTGTTTGTCACAGTATGCATGTGATTTTTATGAAATTGTCTAATAAATGTTCTTGATTATAAAATGTAAAAAAACGAGTATTTTCATGAAAAATACATTAATTAGATACTTATCGTTATACATACATACATACATACATAACTTCACGCTGTATCCCGCATATAGCAGGATAGGCAGAGGGAACCTAGTGTTAAGACACTCCGTTCCCCACTTTCCGCCGAATTAAGGCATTGCGTGCTGAGTGACGAAACTCAACGCCGCGCTTTGCCTTGTTGCCAAACCCACTTATCGTTATCTTATGTCAAATTTTGCCAAATTAAACAAACTCTTTATAAATTGTAACCTATTTGTTATTCTCATGATTAATACTAAAAAGTTTCATGTAGCGGATCTACATTTACTAGTTTTTGCGTGAAAAAGTAACAAACATCCATCCATTCTCATAAACTATAGCAATAATAATTTTAGTACGATTTATAATATTAGATAGTGGGAAATTAAAATATTATTTTTTTTACCTACACGCTGTATCCCGCACATAGCAGGGTAGGCAGAGGGAACCTGAGAACCTAGTATTAGGACACTCCGTTCTCTTTCAACAATTCCGTTGCTCACTTTCCGCCAGATTGAGGCATTGCGTGCTGAGTGGCGGATCTTAACGCCGCGCGTTGTCTTGTTACAAAATTAAAATATTTTATCTATAAACTCCCCTATAAGTTAAAATCACAAAATTATTATGTGTTGCCTAGATCTTTATCAATTCCTAAGACACGATAACATTTTCTTTTACCTCTACACATCGAGCGACAAACATAAAGACATTAATGTTCACACCCACCGCTTAATATCCATTTTAAAGACATTGAATGGCGGAACCCAACGCCCTTTCAAATTCAAATAGCTATATTCACTATCTCATCTAAAGATAACGAACTAAATCCCTTAGAAATGTTTAAACAGGTCGATCCTTGTATTCAAGTATTCAATTTATAAAGTAGGGCGCTACACAATTAAGCGACACGGTTCGCACAAACAGTGTACTGTTGTAATCTGCTTTCGGATTCTATTCAATAGAATAGAATCACTTTTAACCGACTACCAAAAAAGGAGAGGATGAGTTAACCAATTTTGATGATTCTTTCTTTATGTGATAGCTAGCACTTCTGATGTGATCCTATTTAAATTTAGTTATGATCTGAATAGTTTTTGAGTTATTCGTAATAGAAGTGAATTTTAGCTTACTATAAGTTTATAAGAAAAAAAAGTGCAGAAAATCTACATTACTTAGAAATAAAGAAGTTTCATATGAGAAATCATCGGTCAAATAAATACCAACAAATATTTATGCTCATAAATTTTTGTTGGTATTTATTTGACCGGTGATTTCTAAAAAATATTTATGCTCATAATGCCTGTCGTGGCGCAGAGGCACAAGCGTGCGATTGTAAACGCGGCAGGCTGTGGGTTCGATTCCCACTCCAGGAAATGTAATTTTTCATTTCCTGGGTTTGGTAACAAAGCAAAGCGCGGCATTGAATTCCGCCACTCAGCACGCAATGTCTCAATACGGCGGAAAGTGAGGAACGGAATGTCTTAACACTAGGATCTCAAGTTCCCTCTGCCTACCCTGCTATATGCGGGATACAGTGTGAAGCTATGTATGTATATTTTAAACAAAAAAACTCTACCCAAACCCAAAAAAAAATACACAAAGAATACGGCCAACCAAAATTTTTTTCCATCTACCCACACTTTTCTCGTTACATTTTCTAAGAATTACGCGATTATGATTTCCTTTGGGGAGAAATTAAATTTGCTCGCAGATAGATTATTCGCTTGTATTTGTATGCTCTGAGTACAGTGAATTAGCTTTCTTTGTTGTTTTAAGTTCGACGGTAATTCCCCTTTATTTCAATTCACGCTTCGGACTTTTTTCATTTTATAATCATTTTCGTAATAACTGTGAAAGATTTTTGTACTGAATTGATTAGATTATCTGACGTTGTAGTTGATGGTAGTCCATTTTTTACGGTTTTTACTAAAACTAAAAAGAGTTTTTTTTTCACATACAGTACGGCGTTAGGTTCCGCCATCGAACCCACAATGTCTTTTAATTAGCTAAAAACATACTATATATGAAAAGTTTCTGTCTCCGTAACCCTGATGTGGAACTCGCGTAAAGAAAAATAAATAATTTACTAGAAAATATAGAATTTTTGATTTCATTGTTGAATAAGTAATAACTTTGCAAACGGAAAGAAACAGCTTCGAATCCCTTTCTTAAATATAGCCAAACTAATAAAGTTATCCATAAAGTCTAGATCTCTTCTCTCTAGATTCTCTTGGTATAATAATCTGTACATACTAATATTATAAATGAATTTACATAAAAACTACTGAACAGATTTCGATGAAATTTTACAATAATATAGCTTAAATATGAGAATAACACATGAATTATTTTAAAAAGATTTTGCGTAATTATGTCATAAAAAAAACGATAATTATTAAGTATCTAACTATAATATATCTAAATTTCTAAATTCAAACAGATATCATTTGAAGAATTTAAGAAAGATGTACGTACACACATACATTACATTAAATTGTATGGGTGATAAAGTCGAAATGAAAAGAAAATACCAATATGAGGGTACAATGTAAGGGGGAAGCGGATTATTGCTTTCTATTCTCCAAAGAGTAATCTTTACCTAACTTTGTATTACGTAATATTACTGAAAGTATAGATATATTTTGTAACCGACTTGCAAAAAACGAGGTTTTCAATTTGATTGGTTTTTTTTTGTGCGTGTTATCGCATAATTATTTACTGGGTGTACCAATTTTGATTATGCTTTTCTTATATGATAGTTAGTGCTTCTAATGGTATTATATAAATTTAGTTAAGATCTGATGATTAGTTTTTGAGTTATTCGTAATAATTTTAGTTTTCGTGCATTTTAGTTGAAATTGGTTTTCTGTTTTTTTTTTAATCTAAATTATACGATATATTCAATTGGTCATATACTCGTATACTACTAACCTGGTTGAAACATCCCCACATAACAGTGCAATCAGAGAAACTAGAGTACCAAAATGCTTAGCTCCCCACTTGCCGTCTGAATTCAAAACTTTTGCAAGACAAAGCGCAGCGTTAGGTTCCGCAATTATTAAATGGTAATCTGGAATTCGGGCAAACAATGGTGAACGGAGTATTTCAAAAGTAGTTTCTTACTGCTTACAGTACTAAAGTGTGATTCTGCCAAAAAAACTAAGCATAAAAAATATTTCTTTATAAAAGTGTTTACATAACAATTTTAAAAGATTTAAAAAAAAATCGACTTCAAATAATATGCACTAAAATGTAAAATGATTACGAATAACTCAAAAACTACATTTCAGATCTTAACTTAATTCAAATAGGAAAACAACAGAAGCACTAGCTATCATATAAAAAAAAATTCTTTAAAATTGAAAGATACTTGACATGATGACACTTGAAAGATTGAGAACCTCCATATTTTTTAATATTGAATAAAAATAATCAATAAACCAACCCCTTTGCTCAAATAAAGAAATTTCAGAAAAACACGAATTTCTCTATAGATTATTTCTAAAAACAAAAGTAAAACCTTTCATAAATATATTTGGGGTCTGTCCGTCAGTCGCCTGTCAGCGTTTCATATTATTTATCCGCGTAGAAAATTGGGGTAACATAAAAAATAACAAAAATTACAATAGATATTTCCTTTTAGCTTCACGCTGTATCCCGCATATAGGTATGCAGAGGGAACCAGAGAACCTAGTGTTAAGACACTCCGTTCTCTTTTTGACATTTCCGTAGAATTGAGTTATTGCGTGCTGAGTGGCGGAACTCAACGCCGCACTTCGCCTTGTTACTAGAGCGAAGAAATGAACATAGTAAATGATGATTATTATAAATATAAATATTTATATATTTTAATTTTTTGGAGTGGGAATCGAACTGACAACCTGTTGCGTTTACAGTCGCACGCTTGTGCCTTTGCGCCACAACTGGCAATTATTTTGACGTAAAAAATGTTCTTTTAAGATAAAATAGATCCCGACGTTTTATTTCAATTATAATAATTTAGTAATTTATTTCAATTTTTTACATTCTTATATCAGTAGTCTATATTAATAATGAAGGCCTCATTACTTATAAATATACGCAAAGGGGCAATGTCTGAACGTAAGGCGTAAAGCTAAAAAAAAATCATCATCATTATAATCATAGCTTCACGCTGTATCCCGCACATTACAGGGTAGGAAGAGGGAATCTAGTGTTAAGACACTCCGTTCCCCACTTTCCGCCCAATTGAGGCCTTGCGTGCTGAGTGGCGGAACTCAACGCCGTTACCAAACCCAGGAAATGAAAAATTCCATTTCCTGCAGTGGGAATCGAATCCACAACCTATCGTATTTACAGTCGAGCGTTAGTTAGGCGTTAAATCACATAATAGCTCCACACTGGCAGGAAGAGGAGAACGGAGTAATATGTCACTAGGGCACACTCTTCTTACAAACGCGAGAGAAGACAGGAGATAAAAAAAGTACCACTTGAATAACCCCTATTAAACATTACCATAAATGATATAACATATGTACATATTTAGGAAAGCGTTCTTTTGAAGTCGAGATAAAAATGCTATCTTTATTGTGTTTGTTTATTTATTTTCTAAGTATTTTCCCTATTTAAGATATATTGCTATGTAACAGAATAATCATTCTGGTACAGTGTGGCATCTGATTGTTAACGCGATTGATTGTGGGTTCGATTCCCACTGGAGGGAACGATTATGTTTAATTATCATTTTTCGCTCTGGTAAGACAAAATGTTTTACAAATGTTTCAAATTCAGAGGAGAGGAGAACAGAGTATCTTGATACAAGGGTATCTCTGCCTACATTGGTATGCGGGATAAAACGACAACATACATAGCTTCACACTGCATCCCGCATATAGCAGGGTAGGCAGAGGGAACCTAGTGTTAAGACACTCCGTTATCCATTTTCTACCGATTTGAGGCATTGCCGCGCTTTGCCTCGTTACCAAACCCACTAAATGAAAGATTCCATTTCCTGGAGTGGGAATCGAACCCACAACCTGTCGCGTTTACAGTCGCACGATTGTGCCTCTGTGCCACGACAGGCGTAATATATAATACAATGAAACCCGAATAAAATATTAATTTTTTACAACTTGATATAATCTTATTTCAAATAAATATTACTTTCATTCCATTTATTACCGATTCTTAGAAAAAGATATTGTTTCGAATAAAACCGACGAAATTATTTATTAAACTATATTGAAGTAATAAATTACTTTAATTAGTATGTATTGTTTGTATTTTGAGTAAATACGCTTTTTAACTGACTTCAAAAAAACGAAGGTTCGCATTTCGATTGTGCTTTTATGTAAAATTGAGTGAACCAGTTTTGATGATCCTTTTTTATATGATAGCTAGTACTTCTGATACCTTTTTTTTGTTAAAATCTTAATCATTTGTACATACATATAATGTGCCTTGTATTGTTATACAGTATGTATCCTTTTTTTTTTTTTTTTTTTATGGATAAAGGATGGCAAACGAGCAGAAGGACCACCTGATGGTAAGTGGTTACCTTCGCCCATGAACCTCTACAACACCAGAGATGTTGTATGCGTTGCCAACCTAGAGGATATAGATGGAAGGGGAGGACAATGTAGTAGTCCGCTATCGGAACCACCACATTTTGGGGAAAGGATAGGTGGGAGAGGGGAAAACCTGGCTTACATGCCATCGAACCGGAACACATCATAAGATATTTGGCGGTTCGTCTTTGACATGATAGTGGTCGCGAGCCAGACGGAGGACGAACCTCCTACCACCAAAAAAAGTACTACTAATATTATAAATGCGAAATCTTATAGGGAATGGATGGAGGAGGGATGGATGTTTGTTACTCTTTCACACTAGAACTACTGATCATATATACTTATTTACTTACTTACTAGCGCCAAACGCTACGGTCCATGCATACCTCTTTCGCCTCGTCCACAGTCATTAACCTCTTCATGCATGCCCTCCGAGGGGTCATGCTTTTTACGTGACCTTCCTCCAGTATCATTGATACTGTTTTCTCGAAGGCCAACCGAGGTCTCCCCCTACCTCTCTTGTCGCTACTGATCATATACGTGGAGGACGGAGCTACAAATAGCTACTGATCATATATAGATGAAACTATTCAGCTTATACATCAGAACGAGGCATATAATATTTAAAAAATATAAGATTAAAAAAAATCGACGTCAAATAAAATATACTATAAAGTAACATTATTACAGATAACTCAAAAACTATAAGACATAATAACTAAACTCAAAAGGAATCACATCAAAAGCACTAGCTATCACAAGAAAAAGGAACTTCTAAATAGATTTTTTTTTTTTATACCACGACGGTGGCAACAAGGCACACGGCCCACCTGATGGTAAGTGGTTACCGTGGCCTATGGACGCTTGCAACACCAGGGGCATCACTTACGCGTTGCCGATCCTTCAAAAACCTATTTATTCCCCTTTTTTTAGATTTACCATATATACACATAAAAACACGATATACTTGATAACCTCCTGGTGTTAGACCCCCCGGACGCCCAAGGAAGCGATGGCTGGATGTCGTGAAGCAGCGACTAACCACCCGTGATGCAGAAGATCGTGCAAAGTAGAGTAGGTTGAGTAGAAAAGCAGACCCTGGCTAGCCGGGATAAATGCTAGGAAGAAGAAGAAGAAGATACTTGATAACCTCCTCCTTTCTTTGAGTCGGTTAAAAAACGCCAGTCGTGGCGTAGAGGCACAAGCTTGCAACTGTAAACGCGACAGGTTGTGGGATCGATTCCCTCTCCTGATCTGGGTTTGATAACAAGGTAAAGCGCGTTGAGTTCCGCCACTCAGCACGCAATCCTTCAATTCGGCTGAAAGTGGGGAACGGAGTGTCTTAACACTAGGTTCGGTCTGCCTACCCTGCTATATGCGGGATACAGCGTGAAGCTATATATGTATGTATGTTAATAATACCAGACACATATCTCATCTACATCATTCAAATATTTCTATTTTAAAAATTTATCTCCATTTCTGTATTTTCGTAGTTTAACCGTCCTCTAGACTAAAAGACATATAAAATTGAAAATTCATAGTAAACGTCTTCTCAATAAAAATGACAGCATAAAAATATATACGGTTGTATAATTTTACCCTTTTATTCCAAAACAATATTTTAACATATTTCCATTTGCATATTATTTCTTGAAATAGCTTATACTTTTGTTAGCTTCACGCTGTATCCCGCATATAGCAGGGTGGGCAGAGGGAACTTGAGAACCTAGAGCTACGACACTCCGTTCTCTTATAATCCTCAACTTTCCACCGAATTGAGACATTGCTAGCTCTGTGGCGGAACTCAACGCCACGCTTTGCCTATTTATCAGAGTAAGGAAATGAAAATACTAAATATTAATTATTATTAATATACATTTAATATTTTCATTTCCTCGAATGGAATCGAACCCACAACCTGTTGTGTTTACAGTCGTACTATTATACCATTGTGCCACGAAAGGCCTAATATAACATGAGAACAACACTTGGACTACAATTTATAAATATTTGAAGTAATTTGTCCCATATAGGTTTTAAGTACTTATTAGAACAATAAACCTAATCATATATTCTTATGACATACTCTACAATAATAGTAAATCCAACTATTACAATCACTACGTGATGAAAGGTCGTGATTCCATTCTCGTTCGTGGTATATTCGCATTATTATTATAGGTACTATGAAATATTTAATATTGCATTTACGCAAAGAAAATTTCTATACTTATACTTTATTCTTAAAGAAACTCAAAGACTGTTTTAAAAGAATAGCTATTTATGTTCCAAACCATCGTGGCATAGTGGTACACTGTCTGCAAATGCGATTGGTTATTTTTTTTTTTTTTATGGATAACGGATGGCAAACGAGCAGAAGGACCACCTGATGGTAAGTGGTTACCTTCGCCCATGAACATCTACAATAACAGAGATGTTGTAGATGCGTTGCCAACCTAGAGGATAGAGACGGAAGGGGAGGATAATGTAGTAGTCCGCTATCGAAACCACCACATTTTTGGGAAAGAATGGGTGGGAAAGGGGAAAACCTGGCTTACATGCCATCGAACAGGAACACATCACAAGATATTTGGCGGTTCGTCTTTGACATGATAGTGGTCGAGAGCCAGACGGAGGACGAACCTCCTACCAAAATTGGTTATGTATTCGATTCCAAAACGGAAGTCTTATATTTTATATTTAAATCATTTTTACCTGCTCTAGTATGATAAAGTGTGGCGTTGTATATAAATAATTACATTTGGTTTGAAAGCATTGAATTATACAATTATAGCAAAACACAGTAACGAAAGAAACTAAGGAAACTAACTAAACGGAAAAGTACTTTGTAAAATTATAGGTCGGTATTTCTGACACCTGACCTTTCCAAAGCGGAGAACTTCCGAGACCTCGACAACCTCTCTACAACCTCTCGCGTTTACCATAAAACGATGTTCCACTGCGCCACGATGACCTCAGTTACTTAAATATTTATTTTTTTGAGCTTCACGTTGTATCCCGCACATAACCGGGTAGACAGATGAAACCTGAGAACCTAATGCTAAGACACTCCGTTCCCCACTTTCTACCGAGTTGAGATATTGCGTGCTGAGTGGCGAAACTCAACGCCGCGAATTGCCTAGTTACCAAAGCCAGGAAATGAAAATACTAAACTTTTACATTTCCTGGAGTGGGAATCGAACCCACAACCTGTCCTGTTTACAATCGCACGTTTGTGCCTCTGCGCAACGACAGGCCTACATATACAAATTATAAATATATTTCTACCGCTTTTCCACAAGCACATTCATAAAGAAACACGATATAAGCAAGTCATACAAACCCACAACGTACGAAACATATCAACCGAAAAACCATTCAAAATTAAACAAAAATATTATTTACACGAAACTTTTCCTTACAATAAGTACGTTTTTTCACCTGCCTTCAACACCACCCTTGGAAATGTACAATTTTCAATATAAAAAAAACACATAACTCTTATTACTAGACAATAAAGACTATATTTGCATGAAAAATTGAATTTACTGTGTAAAAAACACATTAATATCTATATAAAAAAACACATAAATCTTATCCCTTGGTAATAAAGACTATATTTGTATGAAAAATTGTATTTAATGTGTAAAAAAGTTTGTATTCTCAATATATTAGGGGAGGCATCAAGATTTAAGATCGATGCTCCAAGTGTAACTCCCTTATATTTTATGTTTCATTTTAATTTAAAATTATAACATTTTCGCGAGGGCGTCGCGTCTAATCGAAAATAACGTTAAAAATATACTTTCTGCTTAAAATTTTATATGAAAAAAGATTTTTTTTTTCCAGCTTTATCCCGCACATAGCAGGGTAGGCAGAGGGAACCTAGTATTAAAACACTCCGTTCGCATTGTGTGCTGAGTGACAGAACTCACCCCGCTCTTTGCCTTGATACGAGATAGTGCGAGTAGGGTTACGATATTCAGGTATATTATCGGTTTTTCAATTGCCTTTATATCTATAGCATAGCAGGATAGTTTAAACCTAGTGTCAAATTTCTCCAGTTTCCATTTCGCAATTCAAAACATTGCGTGTTGAGCAACGGAACTCAACGCTGAAGTTTGTCTTACCAGATCGAAGAAATGACAATAATTTAAGTATCACTACTCCGAATGGGAATCAAACCCACAACTATTCGCGTTTACACTGTGATACAACGTTTTTTACATAAACACCACAAAAAAAGCCTTACACAAGTTGACATAAATAAAAATGAAACACCAAGTAACATTTTATTTTCCTCTAGAATAAAACAAAATTTGAATATTATAATGCGACATATATTAAGGCCATCGTAGCGCAGTGGGATGACGTTTGACTGTAAAATTTATTGGATGTGAATTCGATTCCCAGTCAAGAAAATTAATATACTCAAATGAATCAAAGTGCAGCGTTGAGTACTTCCACTCAACACGTAATGACTCGAATCCAGGCGGAAAACAGAGTGTTTTAACACTAGGTTCTCTCTATGTACCCTGCTACATAAAAAAGCCTTAAAGTTGAAAAAATATAAGCTTAAAAATAGAAAAATAAACCACCAAATAACTTATATTCCTCAGAACAACACAAAATTTGAATATTATTACCCGTATATGAAAAAAGTCTACGTCGTAGGACGTCTACGGTAACGATCAAAGGGAGACCTGTGGGCGGAATACAGCTGTTAAAAAAAACTTATTTTCATTCACGCGTTCACTTCTGCCATTCAAAACTCGAAATCGATAAAAGATTGCAGTGTTTTAACACTAAGCTCTCTCTCTCTCTACCTGCAACTCTACTCTATGCGAAAAAACGGATAAAGCTGGAAATAAAGGCATGTTTAAAAAAAGGAACTTACTTATGTTTCCCACAACACAAAATTTGAATATTATTATATGACAAAAGTCTACGACGTAGCACGTCTACGGTTACGATCAAAGGGAGACCTGTGGGCGGAATAGAGCTTTTAAAATAAATAAATAATTTTGGATCACTTAATAACCTCTTGAGACTTGGAATTGAATAAAGGGTGAGGTACACTGTCTAGGAACTATAAGGCTTAGATTGTTTGCTTTAAATTATTTCTCATGCAGATAGAAAGAAAATAGAGCCATTATAGCGTAAGGTATGAGTGATTTTAGATGCGAGAATGATCTAATTAAATTAGTAATTTTGTGCTGATAAGATAAGGCGGCGTTATGTTCCGCCAATTCTGGCTACTTAATGTCTCGATACAGGTGGAAAGTAAAGAACGGAGTGTCTTGACAATAGATACCATTTCTTTTATCACATATTACGACAACATAGGGAATTTGATATACCTGACTCTATACAATAGTTGTGAGTTTAAATCGAAATTGTGTTCGAAAATTAAAAAAAAAATAGTATTCTTCAAGAAAGTATAGCGCTTTGTATTGATATATAGCACATCTCCACTAGCATGTAACATTTGAGGGGAAAGGGGAGACTAAAGCAACGTATCACAAATAATCTATATGATAAAATATTGAAAGTGAAGGGTAATGGGTAAAAAATGTATCTAAATTTCTAAAAGTATCTTTTATAAAGTGAAATTTCTAAAAGTATCTTCACTATAAAGTAGTAAATGTACGTTCTTATCGAGCTACGACGAAATACTCATACTCTTGCATAAGTAAAAGAACGTATAGTTTATTTGGCTTAGATAGATTCCAAGAGTCGCAGGTTCATATCCTGCTACGTTCAAATTATTTATAGAAATATCTTTTACTGAAACAATTTTTTATCGCTAAATCGTTTTACTAAAATAAAATTCTAAAAATAACCTTCTAGCGTATAAAATGTACGATAAAGACTACAAGGAAATACTCATATGTATGTAGCCTTAAGCCGTTCTAATCCCATAGCAATTGGACCCACATTACATAATATTCTGATCTAAAAAATATGAATACTTTTGGTACAATTTCGTTTCTATATTTATCTCAATCATATTGAAAATATTATATTTTTTGTAAATGTTAACGTACTTCTCATTTTTTTCACATAGCAAGGTTCAGTGAATCTCATGTTTTCGTTTTGAGCCCATTCTCCACTTTGCGTCTAAGTTCGATACATTGCATGTTGTATGGGGAAACTTAACGTCGCATTTTGTCTTACCAGTGCAAGAAACGGAAATAATTTAAATATAATTGTTCCTCCAAGTAGAAATCCAATCGATATGCGTGAACATATATGTATATCATTATATTAATACTAGAAGGAAAAACGGGTTCTATTTCCACCCTAGATTTTTTTTTCTTTTTATTTAACTAGGCAGAGGGAACCAGAGAACCTAGTGTTAAGACACTCCATTCTCTTTCAACAATTCCGTTCTCCACTTTCCGCCGAATTGAGGCATTGTGTGTTGAGTGGAAAATTAAAATGTTAAATAATGTTTAATATTTTCATGTCCCCGATCTGGTAAAAAGACAAAGCCTCCATTCGGATAATGGGGAATGGAAATGTCAAAAGAGTACCGAGTGTCTAACACTAGGTTCTCTGGTTCCCTCTGCCATGTGCAGTTTACAGCGTAAAGCTAAAAAAACTATTTTATAAAAATCATTTAAATTAATTTACCCAGTAAAAACATATAAAAAACTATCGAATTGAGAACTTCCTTTCTATGAAGTCGGTTAAGAAATTCTCTTAAAATCCATAGTAAAAAGTATATAACAAAAACACATAAATCCAATACTTGTACATCATCAAGGTGGAAGTCTCGTAAATCAGCGGGAAGGAAGAAATGTAAATGCTACCTACTTTTTCCAATAATTCGCGTTCGCATCAATCAATTAAACTCCCCCATTCTTTGACTAAAGAGATATATTATGTTGAATTTTTCACTTTTTGTCTTACCTGCTTGGTTATATATTTCATCCATTTCGAAAATACTTTCGTGCTCAGAAACGTTGATTAAAATTTAACTGTCATTTAATCTGCAAGGCCATCCTCAATCGGCAAGGATTATGGGTTCGATATCCAATTAAAAGACCACTTATATTATTTCTTAATTTATTTTCATTCCTCCCATTTTGGTAAAACAAATCACAGCGTTAAGCTCCGCCACTCGTCATGCCATTCAATTTCGAACGTTAAAGAACGAAGTGTCTTGACACGAAGGAAACTGAGGCATTGCGTCTTAAGTGACGCAACTCAAAGCCATGCTTTGTCTTATAAGAGCTAAGAAAGTAATTTAAATACTACCACTTCCCTGAGTGGGAATCGAACCCATAACCAATCGCGTACAATCTGACTGTAGCCCTACTGACTGACCACGATGGCTTCAGATATTGCATTATATATAAATTAGGTTTTTAACAAGAGAAAATAGTCAACTTCATATAGAATACACAAAAAAGCGCAATTATTATAGAATAACTCAATAACTATACTTACGATGTTACCTAATCTTAAATGAAACCACATCAAACACTAGCTATCATATAAAAAAGATTCAGAATTAGTTCACCCAGTACACAAAAAAAATATAATCGAATTCCAAATCCTCTTTTTCTGTAGTCGGTTAAAAATATATCACACAAACATTCATTTTACACGCTACCAAAGTAAGTAAAAATTAGTACCAATTATCCCATAGAAACCAACAGCCCTGCAAAACATTAAAAGCTTTTAATTATTCTGAAAGCAGCCAACGGAAAACTCCTTACATTGTTACATTGTTTACTATTTAAAGTATAAAATACTCAGCTTCAGCTTCATTTAGAGTCGAGGCTTTGTTACATCCACAATGTTACCTTTTACGCTACGAATATCTATAGAATAGAATAGAATATCTGGAAAATATTTATATAGTTGTTGTTTCTGTTTTTTGTTTGATTATTAAAAAACATATAGTAAACACCTGTCGTGGCGCAGAGGCATAAGCGTGCGACTATAAATGCGACAGGTTGTGGGTTCGATTCCCACTCCAGGAAATGGAATTTTTCATTTCTTGGATTTGGTAACAAGGCAAAGCGCGGCGTTGAGTTCCGTTACTCAGCACGCAATGCCTCAATTCGGCGGAAAGTGGGGAACGGAGTGTCTAAACACTAAGTTCTCTCTACCTACCCTGCTATACCCTGGTCCCAGCGTGAAGCTATGTAAAAAAATATATTCTTCCTTTGACCGTTGTGGCGTAGTAAGAGAATAGGGGTTAATGAATATTTTAATCATTTTTGTTTCCCCAGTCTGGTAAAATGAAGCGCGGTGTTAAACTCCGCCAGTCAACACGCAATGTATCCAAAGCAGTGAACGGAAAACTTCTTACATCGTTAAATTGTTTACTATTTAAAGTATAAAATATTCAGCTTCAGCTTCATTTTGAGTCCTCGACTTTGGTACATCGACAAGTAGAACAGAATAGGACAGAATAGAATAGAATATCTGGAAAATATTTATTTTAATGTAGTTTCTTTGTTTTATGTTTGATTGTTAAAAAATAGCCATTGTGGCCACGGAATATCTTTTTTTAGCTTCACGCTGTATCCTGCATATAACATGGTAGGCAGAGGAAACCTGAGAACCTAGTGTTAAGACAATCCGTTCTCCACTTCGATAACAATGGTACAACAACGTTAACCACACGGGAACGTTATTGTATTTAAATCATTTTCATTTCCACGCTGTGGTAAGACAAAGCGCTGCGTTGAGTTTTGCACTCTGCACGCAATATACAAGACATTATGTATGTAGAAGCAGATTCGGGCCCGAAAGTGACGAACGAAATGTTGATACTTAGTTCTTTTGTTTCCTATGCTATGCAAAACAAAGGTTGTAGAAAAAAAACAACAAAATTGGGAAAAATATGTCTGAATGTAATCTAAGATCTTCAAATGTTCATAAAGATCATTGTGAAGAAGTGGGAACTTGACTGTAAATGCGATGTTTATAAATTACATCATCACTATGGAAATTACAATACAATTCTTTTCTCTTCCCCACTCTTATAAGACAAAGCACGGCTTTAAGCTCCGCCAAATAACACACAATATTTTGAATTAGTATCTTGGACGAATGCACAATCGTTTTGACACAATAGTTTTTGTTTTAGTTTCACGCTGTATCCCGCAAAAAGAACTTATATTAAGACATTCCGTTCTCTTTTTAACATTTCCCCACTTTTCGTTGAATTTAGGCATTGCGTGCTAAGTGGCAGAACACTACTCCGCGCTTTGCCTTGTTACCAGAGCAAGGAAGGGGAATCGAATCCACAACCTGTCGCGTTTACAGTCACACGCTTGTGCCTCTGCGCCACGACAGGCATCAATAGTTTCTCTATGGTTACCTTTCTAGATGGCATAAAGCGTGAAGCTAGGAAATATTTGCTTAAATAAATAAACCTTGTACTCTAGGAAAGTTACGTCAAAAACCGCCGCAAACCAGAAACTAATTTAAAATGTGTATGAAGCAATCTCAACTTCGTTCTCCACATCAAAATCATTCTCACCGTCGAAAAAGGTGTCGGTAAATCCTCAATACAAAGCCGAAGTTAGCGGAAAGGAAAACCTTTTGGTGGTTTGTTCATATTTGCGGGATTTTTGGACATATTGTATTAAAATTAATTGAAAATTTGTAGAGAATTGGCTTATAATATTCTTCAAATAACGCCTAGAGCAAATACAGTTTTGATTTTTTTTATCTTCACGCTGTAAACCCGCATATAGCAGGGTAGACAGCGGTAACCAGAGAACCTAGTGTTGAGACACTCCATTCTCTTTCAACAATTCCGTTCCCCACTGTCCGCCAAATTGAGGCATTGCGTGTTGAGTGGCGGAACTCAACGCCGCGCTTTGTCTTGTTACCAAACCCAAGAAATGAAATTTTACTAATATTATATATGTAAAAGTGTGTGAAGACCGATGGATAAATGTTTTTTAACTTTTTACGCAAAAACTACAGAACATAATGATAATAATAGCTTATATTAATTCATAATAATTATTGATTAATTCATAATTATTCAAAGAATTCATTCATTTATTTAATTTGGCTATAATATAACGATAAATATTTTGTCTTAGGATTAAAAATTCCTAAGTCTTAAAACATATTTGATATGAAAAATATAAAATATTGCCCAAAAAGAAGCACAAGAAGTTAAAATGCTTGAAAATCATTTCATGGTGGAAAGTTTTAAAAGTTATATTACAAGCTTGGAAAGTATTAACTGAATTTTATACACTGTGTAATATATTTTTACAACAAACAAAGAAAATTGTAACGAAACTAAAATGAAATTCAGATTCACTTTTCATTAGAGATGCAGAAAGTTGTGTGATTCTTCTCTACGTCTTTTTCTTTCAAATGTTAAAAACTTAAAAAATGTCGTGAACTAACGCCTGTCGTGGCGCAAAGGCACGAGCGTGCGACTGAAAACGCTACAGGTTGTAGATTTGATTCCCACTCCAGAAAATGGAATTTTTCATTTTCAGGTTTTGGTAACAAGGTTAAGCGCAGAGTTGAGTTCCGCTACTCAGCACGCAACGCCTCAATTCGGTGGAAAGTGGGGAACGGAGTGTCTTAACACTAGATTTCCTCTGCCTACCCTGCTATATGCGGGATACAGTGTGATGCTATAAATGTATGTATGTAAAAAAATGTTATACAATATACACTCGTAAATTTAGAGAAAAATTTATATATGAAAAATATTTAATGATCAAATAGTATTAGGCAATACAGACGAAAATACTGGCCTAGTAGAATGCTTAAAAAAGTACGAAAGTATTATGGCCTAATATAAAAAGCTGAAATTTAGCATAGCCTTGAGGAGGGTAGGGAAGCATTAATATATTTCTCGAAATTCCGACAAAAATTGGCAAAAACGGAACTTAAAGATTTATATTGCATGCAAACGAACGCTAGTTTTAAAAATAAAAATAAAATACTGAGCAATAATAAGTAAAAAATATAATAAAGTATTACACTTTTGTGTTACAGCATACTTTACTCAGTTCAAACGTGTGCAACCTTAATTGCTTTTTTATGTACAAAATCAACGCATCACATCATAAAATATAGGTTTAATATATTTTCATACATACATACATAGCTTCACGCTGTATCCCGCATATAGCAGGGTAGGCAGAGGGATCCTAGTGTTAAGACACTCCGTTCCCCACTTTCCGCCGAATTGAGGCATTGCGTGCTGAGTAGCGGAACTCAACGCCGCGCTTTGCCTTGTTACCAAACCCAGGAAATTAAAAAATCCATTTTTTAGAGAGGGGATCGAACTCACGACCTGTCGCATTTACAGTCGCACGCTTGTTTCTCTGCGCCACGACAGGCATTAATATATTTTCAAGCTCCAAATTTATTGAGCATATAACCTTTTAAATACAAATGATAACTTTATATCTTTTTGACCAACTTTAAAAAAAGACGAGGCTCATTCTATTCGACTGTTTTTTTTTTATATATGAACCAAAGTTGATGAATCAATATTGATGATTCTTGTTATATAAGATACCTAGTACTTCTGATGTGGCCCCATTTTAATTAATTAAGATCTGACGAGTAGTTTTTGAGTTATTCGTAATAATTTATTTTTTAGTGCATTTAATTTGAAATCGGTTAAATAGCAAAAGAATGGAGTGATTCAAAAATAGCTTTAGCAAGGTAAGCTTTTTGCTACTTAATAATATTAAAAATACTAAAGAATTAAATAATTTCCTAAACTTTACGTGACAATCGTATTAAAACCACAAAACCCAGTTTATGTGTAAGTACCCGCCAGGATTGACTGTAACCAGAAGGCCGATGATAATGGAATTTCAATCAGGCGCGAAGCTATTGACGTTAAGACGAACACTAGCCGTTCCTACAGCTTTCCTCGTTTATAGGGAGAAACCACATTTTGTGATTAAAAAATTAAATAAAAAATTACTCAAATACAAATAATTCTAAATTTATTTAAAATACAAATTTAATTGTTAAGAATAAGAAGATAGTGTCAAATATTGTGTTATATGGGTGAACACAACGCCGCACTTTGTTTAACTTGTCAGGATAATTGAAACACATTAAAAAATATTTTGAATAAGTAAAAAACGTTTTTAGATATTGTTGCTGCTTAAAAACATCTAGAGAGAACCATAATAGTACAGTTTATTAGGAAACGAAATATAAAGCAGAAATTTATTGTTCCTGTGTTTTTGGCCTGCAGGTATAAGTGGCTTTACGTTTATCCCGTATAACAAGGCCAATAACATGACAAGTTAGTAAAGACATGTCAAGACATTCCGAACGCCGCTTTCCCCCCGTAACTCAACACCGCGCGTTCTCTTATCAGAACGTAGAAATTACCTTATATAATTTGAGTGGAAACTATAAATCTTATTATAAACCAATACAGAATCAAAATCGATACAGCGTGAATGAATGTAGGGAGACCCCGAAATAAATGAGGGCGTTAGCTCAAGTACCGTGTGAAATTGGGTTTTTTTATATCCATGATGGTATATTATTTGGTGAAATAAGATTTAGGATTTGTTAGACATCTCACTTGGACGCGATGACCGTAGTGTGTGATTGGCATTTACAATGGAAGGCTTGCGGTTTTTATTCTTAGTAATCCACAGAATAGTAATGTAATGTAACTTAATTTACCATCACGTTTTATCCCAAGTCTTTTTTTTTAGCCACCACATTCTGGGGAAAGGATGGGGTGGGATACGGGAAAACCTGGCTTACATGCCATCGAACCGGAACACATCATTAGATATTTGGTTCGTCTTTGACATGATAGTGGTCGCCAGCCAGACGGAGGACGAACTTCCTACTACCAAACTACTGGGATACCCGCCTCTTACGGGACGCTACCCAGCGGCGGAGGGGAATTGTATTCCAACCCTGTCCCCTCACAGGGAAGAAGAAAACTGAGCACAAATCCTACAATCCCCGCATACTCATATACTTGCATATATATCAGGTTAAGTATGAAAATTGTTATAATATATATAGCGCACATGGAGAAGAAGAGCAGAAAATCAACTACTTACTACCACGCTGTATCCCGCATATAGCAGGGTAGGCAGAGGGAACCTGAGAACCTAGTGTTAAGACACTCCGTTCCCCACTTTCCGTCGAATTGAGAAATTGCGTGCTGAGTGGCGGAACTCAACACCAAACCCAAGAAATGAAAATACTAAACTTTTACATTTCCTGGAGTGGGAATCGAACCCACGCTTGTGCCAAGACTGGCGCTACTTACTATCATATGTATGAAAAACATTTTTGTGTCAAGTGTATTTTACACTACTACATAAATATATAAGAAAATAAAATCAGGTTAAAAAATAGTATATATTTCTCTTACTAAATTAGTTTCAGTAATGAAAAATATTGTCATCCTTACAAGATGCGAGGCCAAAAGAAAGTTTGCGAATAACGTTTGTTATTTGTTCTTAGACATTTGTATATAACTTTGTATAGTTATTTGTATTCTTGTTTAATTTGTGAGATAAGTGTGAATATAGGCATTATACAATCAGTACATAATAAATGAGGCCGATCGGAACGTAGAGGCTCAAGCGTGCGGTTGTAAACGGGACAGGTTGGGAATTCGTTTCCCACTACAAGAAATGAAAATATATAATGATTAATATTTAATATTTTCATTTCCGCTTTCTAATAACTAGGCAAAGTGCGGCGTTGAGTTCCGTCTCTCGGCACGTGATTCCTCAATTCGGCAGAAAGTTCCTCCAGAGACCATTCTCTTAAAATTTGTTTCCAAAAATTTCAAGAGAATGGAATGTCTGAACACTAGGTACTCGGGTTTCCTTTGCCTACCCTATTATGGGCTGTGGGATACAGGGTGAAGCTTAAAAACAAGATAATAATAATAGTAAACCAATAGTCCTGTACAATAGCCCGGTACTTAATCCATCCAATCTCCATTCCATAATCCTATTTTAATTTTCCATATATTTCATACTTCCTACGCGTTAGCTAGTGACCATTTCTGAGCAATTTAGTGCCAGTGTTTTGACACTACGCTCTCTTTGACGACTTTAATAAGCAGAAAAAAGGGTGAAGCTATATGAAAATCGTAAAAAACTTCCCACTCACTACACTTACGATTATTAACATCACAAAACATCTAAAACACCTTTCACACGCTCCCCTAAGAAGTAACATCGCATCCAACACCTACTCAACACTCTAACAGTAATGTCAGTCTGAATATTCCATTAGCGACAAAGAGGATAAATTATTCCACGAGTGGAAATTAGGTGAACACTCGAGGTGATTAAATGCGGCGTGGAAAATTGTTACTCTTGTACTTGTGTTGGCTTCCGCTTTTTACTGTGTTGTAGGTAGGTTTGTACGGAGTTGTTACGATATTTGACAAAATGAGACATAAATTACAATGTAAATAATATTTTAGACGTTAATTCAGTAATTTAATTATTAATATTTTAACAATAAAAGTAACAGACTTTATATAAAACGCACTTCTTAACTAAATTTAAATAGATGGACCCATCGTCAAAAGCACTAGCTAGTAAAAAAAAAGAACCACCAGAATTGGTTCGCCCAGTAAAAAAAATGCGGTAATACATAAAAAAATACTGTCGAATTGGCAACCTTCTACTTATTTTGAAGTCGGAAAAATAGCCAGCTTCTCGATTTCGCAACGCCGCGTGCCGTGTGATAACAACTAAATTGCTTATACTTGCTTACAAACTTTCGATTCGATTCAATTTAAGAAAACATTTAAATATTGATGAAGCTAAACAACTAATTTATTTATTTATTATTTAATTTTCTAATAATTTAGACTCTTTTCTCTATTTTAGTATTTTTCAGATTGGGAGAATAAAAATTGTTATTCACACACATTTTCAAGAAAAAAAAAACATTTTAAAAAACGTATAAAAATTTGAACATAGCAGGATTCGAACTCATGTCTAGAATCTGCCAATTAAGTTATACCTTCTTATCGAACTACATTGAAATTTTAATGCACTTATTTCTGTTGCCAGTTTCTAAATTATGTTATATTTTTTTAAATTATTACACACAAACTTAAAAAAAAACGTTACGATATCGTGTAAACAGGTTCCATCATCATAGGAATTTATTTTCAGAACTTTCGGAAGGTCTGATTAGTGGGTTTTGCGGGTCTTTTGATTTTCATGAAAACCGGATATTCCTACGCTCGTTAGAATCAGTGCGTTATAAATACGTACGTATGTAAATGTGGTTATTTTAAGTGAATATTATATGAGACATATAGTTTTTTTTGTTAAAACAATTTGTAAAAAATACGCCTGTCGTGTCTTGGAGGCAGTAAGCGTAGCGACTGTGCGACAGGTTGTGGGTCCGATTCCTACTCCAGGAAATGGAATTTTTCATTTCCTGGGTTTTGATAACAAGCGCAAAGTGCGGCGTTGAGTTCCGCCACTCAGCACGCAATGCCTTAATTTGGCGGAAGGTGGGGAACGGAGTGTCTTAACACTAGGTTTCCTCTGCCTACCCTGCTATATGCGGGTTACAGCGTGAATCTATGTATGTATGTAAAGTAGATATAAACACTCACACACAAAAAACTTGATTTCGTCAGACAACAATTTCATATAAATTTGCACAGAGCGCCTGACTATAATACGCAGTGGTATATTAATATTATAATTAGTAAGCGTTATTGTTATTTGAATAAGCTACGCTTAAAAACATATGCATTACATCATAACTGAAAACGCAACAAGCATTACACCTGAAGCGATACCTATCAAATAAAATACATATCATTCACTGTTCGTCTTACTAATTTCCATACAACTATGATTGACTGCCTCCTCCTAGTATTTCTCGCAGTCAGTTAAAAATGTACAATGGGTTTAAGCATTTGAGCCCCTTTGTGTGATAGGGTCTGGGCATGGGGCGAGTGCTCATAAATCGTAATGATCACTTAATGGATCAGTCTTTTACAATATTGTACTAACATTGGATGCGGTCACTATTCTACAACTGTTTTGTTAGATTGATAGATGTTAGAAATTATATTTGTCATATAAGTATATAGAAATATTTTTCTTGTCTTAAAATGTTTTCTTTTTTTTGTTAAGTCAGTTTTATATTGTATACTTAGCTGGGGCGTGTGAGTGTAAACGTGACAGGTTGTGGGTTCGATTCCCACTCCAGGGAATGTAAAAGTTTGATATTTTAATATCCTGGGTTTGGTAACAAGGCAAACCTCGGCGTTGAGTTCCGCCACTCAGCACGCGATGCCTCAATTCGGCGAAAAGTGGGGAACGGAGTGTCTTAACACTAGGTTCCATCTGCCTACCCTGCTATATGCGGGATTCAGCGTGAAGCTATATATGTATGTGTTCTCGAAGGTCAACCGAAGTACCTTTCGTACCACTAAGTATATATATATAAAATATTTAAAAATTCCCAACATAATAATACTAGGCTTACAAAACCATTCACATTTCAGTTCATTGCTTCAAATAGTTCAATTATTGGATCACTTATCGTACACTCCAAACTATAATCTCGTTATGTTCTTTAAGAAATATAAAAGCCAAGGAATATAAGGCAAATATGAATTCAAGTCGAAGTATTCGAGAATACTCCTCTACCCTCTACTAATAAATGCAGGAGGGTTAGTACTCTTACGTTTGCACGAGTGTTTTATCGATATATTTTATTCAGTGCCTTTTAAATAATTAATTTTGAAATCTATATGTGTTTGGTAACTTAGGTTTAGGTATGTTTTTAACCTACTTTGAAAAAAGAGGATGTTTTAAATTCGATTGTATTTTTGTATGTGTTACTTGTTAGTTTTTACTGGGTGAACCAATTTTGATAATTTTTTTTTTTTTTTATTGATAACGGACGGCAAACGAGCAGAAGGACCACCTGATGGTAAGTGGTTACCTTCGCCCACAGACATCTACAACACCAGAGATGTTGTAGATGCGTTGCTAACCTAGGAGGATAATTGGATGAAGGGGGAGACAATGTAGTAGTCCATCATCAGAACCACCACATTTTGGGGGAAAGGATGGGTGGAAAGGGGAAATCTGGCTTACATGCCATCGAACCGAACACATCATTAGATATTTGGCGGTCTGTCTTTTGACATGATAGTGGTCATGAGCTGTCGGAGGACGAACCTCCTACCACCTAACAATATATTTCTATAATATAATTATATTATATATGATAATTCTTCTTTATATGATAGTTAGCAGATATGGCGTTATCAAACCTTTTAGTTGTAACGGTTAAGCATATCGGATATGAAAGTTTTATATCCGGATATCAAATCCGTTTTCAGATACCGAGTTTGCATTTCGATAGTTTCGTTATGATTTAGTTTTCGTTACGATTTAGTTTTCATATTCATCGTCATGCTGCCGTTACGTTTTGTATGTAGATATTTGATATCGGATAAGATCATTTAGGATATCGATATGATGTGATATAAGAGTGATAACTGCTTTAGTTATGTTTTGATATATCGGTCTCATCCCTAATAGTTAGTAATTCTAATATGGCCTTCCAATTTAAATTTAGTTAAGATGTAACAAGTAGTTTTTGGGTTATTTGTAATAACTTTTAAGTACATTTTATATAAAGACTTTATTTTATTGTTAAAATCTTAACGACGTTCTGAACTATTTGCTTTAATTCAAAATTAGAAGCGATCATAGCAAGGTGGGACATCGTGTGACTCTCAACAAACTTGGTTATAGGTTTGCTTCTCACACGGAAGACTTATCATATTCAAATTATTTTCTTTCCTCCTCGTAAGACAAGCCGCATGTTAAATGCCGCAATCAATATTATTATAATTTTGGGAAGAGAGTGTAGAGAACGGAATAATGATTTACTCGATTAAACATATGTCTATGTTAGTAAGAAAATGCGCGGTGTTGAGATCCGCATCTCAAGAGAACAATTCTGACAAAAAAGAAGAACAGAATGAATTGATGAAAGCGTGGTTATAATAAATAAAGTCTATTTCATCTAAACAGTTCATTTCTATACTGAATAGATGAAAATAAACCAAGCGAGAGGCGACGATAGAAAAAGAGATAAAAAGCTGAATAATTCCCACCGCCATGAAATAACCTAATACTAAATTTAACTTCAGAAAAGTTACCATTTCATTTTTTAAAATAAATTCTCCCGTACGTATTTCCTTAACTTGAGTCAGCAAAGTCCATAACATGACCTTGATAAAACGGTAAGTCGCAAAAAGAAGCGTACTCTCTTTTAAAAAACAGCAGATTTATACCGTGTCTGAATTCGGAATTAGAACATCATGGCACAGTGGATAGTGTGTGACTGACCGCGTGATTAGTGGATTCAATCCCTTTCTCAGGGGTTTTCCTCGCTCTAAAAGCACGGTGTTTAGTTCCGCAATTTAATACGCAATGTCTCACCTCGTTCAAAGATAAATACAGAGTATATTGACTTTATATTCTCTTGACTACCTTTCTGCTTAGGGACAAAAACGTGAAACAAAAAAAAAAAAACAATTATAAATAGATTATATTATAAAATAAAAACACATACCACCTATAGAAAAGAGGCTAGATTCGAGACACAATCCAGAAATGTAAAGTTTAGTATTTTACTTTTCTTAGTTTGGTAACAAGGTGCGCGGCGTTGAGTTCCGCCACTACACGCAATGCCTAAAGTGGTGTGTTTTATGTTTACAGGATATACTATGCTTACCTTAATAATTTTGATTTTAACAAAAAAAGAATCAGAAGCACTAGCTATCATCATAGAATCATTAAATTATTTAACCCAGGAAAAAAAGTCATACGTTCACACATATGTTAGGTAGGAGGTCTGTCTCCGACTGTCTGCGACCACTATCATGTCAAAGACGAACCGCCAAATATCTAATGATGTGTTCTGGCCTGGATGGCATGTAAGCCAGATTTCCTTCCTGTTCCATCCTTTCCCCAAAATGTGGTGGTTCTGATAGTGGGACTACTACATTGTCCCCCTTCCATCAGTATCCTCTAGGTTATAACGCATCTACAACATCCTGGTGTTGTAGATGTCTATGGGCGAAGGTAAACCACTTACCATCAGGTGGTCCTTCTGCCTGCTCTGCTGTCCGTTATCAATAAAAAAAAAAAAAACATAAAAAATACAATCAAATTGAGAACCTCCACTTTACAAATCTATAAAAAATCATTCAAAATTTCACGATCAAAAGCTTAACTTTACATTAACAGTGAAAACTGAACTAATATCCTGCTAACATGAAGTACACAAGAAGCCTTACTTTTGGCTCTAAGCCAACATAGTAGGCACTAGGTGATTTTACTGAAAATATTCAATTTAGTTTTCATGTACAATTGTTCACGCGATGATTGTAAATTCGATTCTCAAATGAATATTTAAATTTTAATAATAATTTGTTACTTTTTAACTTAGCAAAAGTACTGAACAGATTTCAGATAGAAATTTAATTATTACCATAGCTTATACATCATGAAATACTGTAAAAATCAGCTATTTTATAATAATATGATCATTATATAATAATCTGATTAATCATTATATAAAAATCATTATATAATAATATCAAGTTCTACTAATATTATAAATATTTAAAGTTTGTGAGAACAGATGCTCTTTCTCATTAAGGTTCTTTCACGTAAAACTACCGTGATAGATAGCTGATTTTGAGCATTAAGGTTTTAAGACGTGTAGGGCACCAAGAGCAGGATTTCCCGAAATTTCAACGAAAACGGCAAAAAAACTATATTTTAATATAAAGTTTTGAAGTCCAGGTCAAAAATAAAATAAAAACATATTAGCTTCCACGACTTCATTTCCGTTGACCTAAATTAGCCTATAACTTTTTGTCCGTAAGAATTTAGAAATCCTCTCTTAGTCCTCCCTACACTCCCCCCAAGCATCTACATCTACTTGCCACCTCAGCCTTCTATGACCAGTAGTTATATATATATATATATATATATAAAAAAGTACGTGTAAGAAATTATTTATAGCTGACAATCTTGCGCGTTCATTCAGACGCCAATGACCGTTTTACGAGCGTAAAATCGTCGTTACTCAGTAATCAAATGCTTAATTAAAGGGCTTAGTTAGGTATAAAAATTGCTTCTCCTTTCTTTCCTGTCTTCTTTATATATCTACATACATACCTTCACGCTGTATCCTGCATTTAGCAAGGTAGGCAGAGGGAATTCAGTGTTAAGACACACTCCGTTTCCACTTTCCGCCGAATTAATGCGTGCTGAGTGGTAGAACTCAACGTCGCGTTTTGCCTTTGTTACCAAACCCAGGAAATGAAAATAAACTTACACCTGGAGTGGGAATCGAAATCCCATAAACTGTCGTGTTTACAGTCACAGTTTTCTGTGCCTCTGCGCCAATGACAGGAGTTACAGAAAAGTAAATAATTTATTTTATAATAATTTTACCAAAAGAAGATTATACACATAACTCCATAGCGTTTAAAATTATTAGTTATAGATTGGATCCCCTACTGATTCAATCGGAAAATTACGAACGGAGGTCTTGCCATATGAGAGAAAAAAATTGAAGCTGTTAACAAATATAATTTATAAGGAAGCAAACCCTTTGCTAAAAACTAGTTCCACAAAGTCTAGCAACAACATAACTGCGAGGAAATGCGATTTTTCCTTGCCGTTAGATTCTGCAACGGCCGTTATTGGGCGTTATTGGACCGTAGTGAATTATACAAGTGGCCTCTTGGTTCACCGCATTCGAGTGTAAATGGAAATATTCTGTGTACACGAAAGAAGTTAACGTAGAATACTATTTTGCTTTTAAATTACGAAAAGAAATAAGCTACTATTGTAGCGTTAGGTTATATGGTTCACGATGGTTGTGACTTCGATTCTAACTTCTATGAAATATTGATAAAGTACGGTAAGGGAATGTTCACGATAACAGTAGGTTTGATTCTTACTTCGGGGTAATGTTATTTTTTTATTATTATTGTTAACATAGTATAGACATATGGCTCGTAAACTTTGCTTGAGTAATTTAATACGCCCATCGTGGCGCAAAAGCACAAGCGTGTGACTGTAAACGCGACAGGTTGTGGGTTCGATTCCCACTCCAGGAAATGTAAAATTCAGTATATTCATTTCTTGGGTTTGGTAACAAGGCAAAGCGCGGCGTTGAGTTCCGCCACTCAACACGCAATGCCTCAATTCAGCGAAAAGTGAGAAACGGAATTGTTGAAAGAGAATGGAGTATCTTAACATTAGGTTCTCTGGTTCCCTCTGCCTACCTCGTTGCATGCGGGATACAGCGTGAAGTTAAAAAAAAAGAAAAGAGTAATTTAATTTGAAAAACATTTTTATTACTTAAAACTAGGCTTATAACTGAAGAGAATACTCATGGAGAGGTTAGTGTCTCTGTCCATACCCTAAGAAAGTGCAATGTTCAATTAAAATTTATGACCACTACCATATATGTTTTAGCAATTATTTCGAAGGCGGTATTAGCATCATCTTTTCAAATTTGATTCACCCGCACAGTAAACCCAAATTCTAAGAAATTTCTTCTCATACTCTCTTACCAGATTATATTAAATTCATTTACAATTTCAACTAAAAAAACGGCGTTAAATTCCGCAAACTGTCATTCAATACTTTCAATGTTACCAGAAATTCGAGTGTCTTAACACTTAAGTTCCTTATAGCCTATGTAACAATATAAAGGAGATGTTTTCGTCGTATTTGTCAACATATTTGTACTCTATTTGTTCATACAACTTGTTTTCACTATATCTGGCTTCTTTCCAAATATTATAAATTATAATATAAGAATAAATGTTCTTAGACGAGACGTCTCATGTAAGGGCACTTTCGACCTCTAAAGTCCTTGAAACAGACGAAGGTTGAACATGATTACGTGAAAATCTATACAGAATCGACAAAATACTTTTTTTTTTATTATAAATATCTTGCCTTGCCTTATATTTGTAAGATTTTAGTAATAAATCATATAAACACAGGTTAAAATATGCGTTTAAAGGCGACTGTATTCCGATTCATTTTTTTTAGCTTCACGCTGTATGCTGCATATAGAAGGGTAGGCAGAGGGAACCTGAGAACCTAGTGTTAAGACACTCCGTTCCACACTTTGCACTGAATTGAGGGATTGCGTGCTGAGTAGCGGAACTCAACGCCGCGCTTTGCCTTGATGCCAAATCCAGGAAATAAAAATAATAAACGTTTACATTTCCTGGAGTGGGAATCGAACCCACAACTTATCGCGTTCACAGTCACACGCTTGTTCCTCTACGCCACGACAGGTAAATCTGAACAATCATAAAGTGCAATTTACGCAAAATATCCAAGAAAACTGTAACAAAATTTAACAGCCGTATATTTTACAGCAAACCCCCTTTAATTTAGAGCTCGCGTTAATTATTTCTGAAACATTTTAGATGAAAATAAGGATCATTTCCTCGAAAAACCGAATAGGCCTATAAATTGTCCGTATCGCCCTTCAGGATTGTAATCCAGTCTTTAATTACTAGAAAATCAGGCGGCGAAATTAGGAAGGCTTCCACCTGCCTGATAACGCTTGAATATTTTAAATGAACGACCCTCTTGCGAAGTGGACTACAAGCGTATTTGGGTTACGAGGTTACGTATTCGATTTCTAAGAGATTTTCTTAACAGTAGTAGCCTCAATGAAGTGTAAAATACTCGTTGTCTTAGCAACGCGTCAGCATGTTTATACAAAAGTGTATATCAAACATATCGTAGTATGAGAATAAAAATATTGGCTTTCTACATTTCTTTTCTAAGGTATCCAATTTTTTTTTCACTGGGTAATATATCCATTAACGGATGTCCCACCTTTTAAAACGCTTTTATTTGCATCACAAAAGTCAATGAAAGCAATTTTTTGTCAAATATATGGTTACTTGCCCAATCTTTTCGCAATATATTTGTCTGTATTCCAAAAATATTAAAACATTTGTGACATAGGCAGAAAAACCTAGTTTTAAGACACTCAATTCTCTGCTTTCCACCCGAATTCGATATATCACGTGATGAAAGACAGAATCTAACCCGTGGTTTATCTTACAAGGTAATTAATCTACATTAACCTCAAAGGTTAATTATGGTTAATTCATTTCATACACTTATTTCATTCATCAATCTTTATACATATAAGATGCTTACGTTACTAAGTGACTGACAAACAATGTATAGATGAAACTACCACCATAGAAAGCTGAAATTTTGCATCTACTTTTGGGGAGTGTAGAGGAACAGTAAGTGAGGATTTCTTGTAATTCTTAATAAGCAAAGGATTTTATTCGATTGGAGGTTTCATAGACCACACAGGCATCGCAGGAAACAGAACGTATAAAAAGAAATAATTTAACATCAGGGTCTCTCAGCCTACAGTACAGCAGTGGCGAGGTGTCCATATAACTCGATTTCCACCGGCTTGCCTAACTTTTCAAAGAACGAGTATGAGACCTAAAAAAGAACAAGGTCGCCAGGAAAATATTGCACATAAAATTGCAAAAAAACAAGCTCTGACATTTTAAAGACCTAAAAATAAAAAAGTTCATCGCCAAAATTCAATAGTGAAATTACTAAATACCCTGACATCCTATACCGGTTTCCCTAAATATATCGGCTTCCCTACATATATATACCGGCTTCCCTAAATATAAAATTAATTTACCGGCTTGCTTAACTAAAATGTTCATCCCTCACCACTACAGTACAGTAAAATAGATTTTTTTTTAACTTCACGCTGTATCCCGCATATAGCAGGGTAGGCAGAGGGAACCTGAGAACCTAGTGTTAAGACACTCCGTTCACTTATAACAATTCTGTCCCCCACTTTCCGCCGAATTCAGGCATTGCGTGCTGAATGGCGGAACTCAACGCCGCACTTTGCCTTGTTACCAAACCCAGGAAATGATAAGACTAACATTTCCTGGAGTGGGAATCGAACCCACAACCTGTCGCGTTTTACAGTCGCACGCTTGTGCTATTGCGCCACGACAGGCGTTACATAGATGCAGTACATAGTGCATAGATAGTAACATAGATGCAGACTAAAAAAACGTGAAATATGCACGCACAGCAAATAGCCATTCCAGTCGTATAAAATTGTTAATTTTAATTCTCAAGAAGGCATTGCAAATTTGATTACGGTGACGTCTTTAAAAAACGAAAAATCTACCCTACGAAACGAAATTTAAGAAAATACCACCCCTAATGTCTGTGGGCTCATCATGCAGGAGTGTTTCCTTAATTTAGCTTTGTTAACATATTTCGCGGTCTGGTTATTTATTTTTATATAAAATGGATTTTTTTAGCTTCACGCTGTATCCCGCATATAGCAGGGTAGGTAGAAGGAACCTGAGAACCTAGTGACCTTAAGACACTCCGTTCTCATTAAATTTACGTTCCCCATTTTCCTCTGAATTGAGGTATTACGTATGAGTGGCGGAACTCAACGCCGCGCTTTGATTTCCTACCAGAGCGAGTAAATGAAAATATATATATTTTTTTTTAACTTTACGCTATATCCCGCATATAGCAGGGTAGGCAGAGGGAACGAGAGAATCTAGTGCTAAGGCACTCCATTCTCTTTCAACAATTCCGTTCCCCACTTTCCGCCGAATTGAGGCATTGCGTGTTGAGTGGCGGAACTCAACGCCGCAAAAATTAATTAAAATATTCATGAAAATATTAATTATTATAAATAATTAATATTTAATATTTTCTTTTGCTGGAGTGAGAATCGAACCCACAATGCACAGCAGGATAGTCAAAACACTATTTCTTACTTTCCACCCAAATTTAAAATGTGTGCTGTGTAGCGGAACTCAATGCCGTGATTTACCTTATTAGAGCGGAGATATAAAAATAATATAAATACGTTAACTCCCCTGAATGGGAATCGAACCCACAACTAACCGATTTTATAGTCAGATCCCACTGCGCCAAGGTAGCCATGGTATAATAAAATAGGGAAATTTGACACCATATTTAAGTTGTCTTAGTAACTCCCAACAAGAAATAATTTTTAATAAGATCTGTTCCGATGATTTATTTACAAACTTTTTATCCTGGCTACAATAAAAACATATTTTTTTTTACAGAGTAGGGTAATCACAGAGAACCTAGTGCCATAACACTTGGATGTCCTGTCATAACACTTCGATGTCCATTTTTCATCAGTAACATTGCGTGTTGAATGGTGGAACCTAACGCCGCAGAATACAGAAGATATTTCAATAAATACTATCTAATATATAATATATTAAGTCCCCCGTTCTTCAGCTCCTACTCGAATCTGAGACATCCCCTATTAAATGGCGGAACTCAACGCCGCACTATACACAAATATTTACACAATAATTATCGCATATCTGCATAATAGATCAATCGTGGGCGTCGGTATATGGAAAACAGAATACACCGGAAGTAGTATTTACGTTATCAACACGCTGACTCATTACCGGAAGACGGGGTGCTACTAAAAATAGGGTAAGCAGAGTTGCCAACTTATTTTTTTGGTTCCGTACTCGGTTTTTTATGAACAATACAAAAAATTACTACAGAGCTTTAAGTAAGAGAAGAAAAAGATTAAATATGTTATATTTTTTAAAGAAGCTTCTACGCTGTAACCTTCACAGCAGTGTAGTCAAAGAGAACATAGTCTAGACACTTTGTTCGTCACTTTGTCGTCCGAATTCATCGGATCTCATATTGAGCCCTCAGTACCGCGGCGGAAACTGCACTGTTATGTCTTATGTTTTCTAGTTTTTTAAGACTTAGTTTTTAACACAGAGGTATTATCTACTGTATTAGTATAAATATACTAATACCTAACATTAATGTTATATCTGTCCATGTAATAACTAGTTAAAGGATCTAAATAAAATTGTTGACAACTTCACATATAGAGATACATCAGAATAGTACGTACATACAGTTACAATTTATGAAGATTTTGACTAAATAGGTGACAATAAAACGACAACTATCTGGTATTTATATACACGAAAAAAATCAATAAAAAATAAAAATTCCTTATCATAAACAAACTGACAAATAGATATAAAACAAGATATAAGATAACCATTACAATGTGGAATCCTAATAACTAAAAAACCGAGCTATTCGATTTTGAACTCTAAACATATGTAGATAAGCTTCAAAATGTCTTAAAAGTAATTATTACTAACATCTTACGTGTCACCGGTGGTAGTAAAGCGATTGGACTTTATTAGTTTTGTCTATAAACGAGGCAAATGCCATAAACCTGAGTTAGTCTTAGGATAAACAATGTTTTCAATAGTGGGAACTAAAATTTTAGATGTATATCTGTTTGTAGTGTACTGAATATCGGATTGGCGAATAGACTTAGCTCAGCAGCTTTCGCGGTGGCTTGTCGTACCGCAGAGGGTCGCACAAGCGTGCGAATGTAAGCGCGAAAGGTTGTGGGTTCGATTCCCACTCCAGGAAATGAAAATATTAAGTAATTTGGTATTTTAATTTTCTGGCTTTGTTAACAATGCCAAGCGCGGCGTTGAGTTCCGTCACTAAACACTCAATGCCTCAATCTGGCAAAAAATGGGGGATTGAAATGTTGATAGAACGGTGAGTCGAACATTAGGTTCTTAGGTTTCCTCTGCCTATGCCTATGCGTGAAAGTATTTTATTTAACAAAGACATCGCTGAAGCCGTCGTGGCGCAGTGTCCAACTGTAAGCGGTCTTGGTTGTGGGTTCGATTCCCACTCGAGGTAATCATTATATTTATATTATTACCATTTCTTCGCTATGATAAGACAAAGCCTTGTGTTGAGTTCCGTCACTTAAAATGCAATGACTCGAATTTAGGCAGAAAGTCTCTCTGACTCTGACTACCGTTCTATGTAGGATAAAACGTGAAGCTACCTTTTAAATTTTGTACTGTACGACCGTACCGTTTTTGTCACAATTTTTTTTTATTCAAAATTGGTTCCACTTGGATTTTGGAAAACCCGACTTCAAAACTTTAAATGACAGAACTAAAGGTCCCACTATATCTGACCAGAACGAGATAATGAAAACATTAGTTTTCTTCTTCAGTGAATTTTCAGAAGTCGCAGAGGGACAGCATTTGCAAGCCCAATTGGTCGTAGGTTTGATTCCCATTCAAACACTAATTATATTTAAATTATCTTCATATCTCCGCTTTCATAATACAAAGCGCATTGAGTTCCATCATTCAACATCTCAATCTTCTCAATTCTCATCTCTGCCCGAGCAGAGAGAGGAAAAAAGAGTGCCTAAACACTAACTCTCTCTGACTACTCTCCTCAAGCGAAAAACTAACAAGAAAAAGTCCAAAACGCGAATAGAATCGTATTTCATTCCCACCATACCGTTATTATAAGCACTTGGAGCAGAAACGCAATGTTTTAAACCCTCTTAATAATTAAGTCACAAAATGTAAATCCTTAATACCCTTGAAAACTGTTTTTAGGAAATCTCTTTGTGAAAATGCGAATGCCCAGGACCATTTTAAATCTGCTTTCGGTGAAGTAAATTTTCTCATTCGAATTTTTGATTTGAACGCTTTAAGCTTAAAAGGAGACATTTTTGTTGCTTTTTTTTTAAAAAGAAATGTTTATTTTCAAATAATATCCTATTATATAACGCCTGTAGTGCGGCAGAGGCACAAGCGTGCGACTGTAAACGCGACAGGTTGTGGGTTCGATTCCCACTCCAGGAAATATAAGTTTTGTGTTTTCATTTCCTGGATTTGGTAACTAGGCAAAGCGCGGCGTTGAGTTCCACCACTTAGCACGCAATGCCTGAATTCGGCGTAAAAACTACTGAACGTAATGAAACTCTACATTAGAACATAAAATAATTAAAATTTTAACAAAAAAACCGACTTCAACGAGAAAAGAAAATACTAAATTTCAATTATTATTCATTCTATTACAGACACCAACCCTACACTTAGTCTAACAAAACACATTAATATCTTAAATATAAGCATTAGGTCTAAAACCATCGCGTGTTCTGTCACTTCCCAAATGCTTAATAGCGTCAATATTAATAGGTGATATTTTTTACAATTTGTATATGAAATATAATATTCAAGATAGATATATAGCTGAATAAGATCTTTGATTTTTGATTGCAGCCAGTCGAGGCGCAAAGGCACAAGCGTGCGATTGTAGGTGCGACAGGTTGTCGGTTCAAATCCCACTTCAGGAAATGAAAACATTAAATATTCATAATAATTAATATTTCATATATATATATTACAATACATACGTACATTATACATTTAATAGCTTAATAACTATAAGCCATAAATATTACAAATTAATATTAAATTTTCAACATTCTCTCCTACATATTATAAAACTAGATACTCTAAGTAACTAAAGCATCCAATCCAGGCAAAACCAGGTCATTATCTAAGTAATAACAGTTAAAACGGGGTCGTTAAACCGGCCTACACAAATATAGGAACATATAAAACATAATCGACCACTTTATCTGACACACGCGCGACTAATGACAAAGAACGTGTCGTGGTGTTAATGGTTTATATGTTACGATTTATCGTACGACCTGTTATAATCGTATGATTTTAAAAAATATTGAATAGTATTGTTGTGTTTTAAAACTCGATGTAACGAAATTGCGACAATAAAAAGAGACAAACATACGTTGCAGACGTGTGGCTGAAATGAATGAGTGCTTAACATTTATGGAAGCAGCATCACTCTTTAACATTCATACCATGGTAGCTAGAGAGAACCTTTGGAATCGTTATAATTTGGAGCTCCATGTAACGAAAACGCGACGCTAAAAAGAGACAAACACATACGTCTGTAGGAAAGAGTGAGAGATTATAACATTTATGGAAGCAGCTTTACTCCTCATCCCGCATAGCAGTGTAAGGAGTACCTTGTATTAAGACACTCCGTCCACCGCTTTCTACCTGAATTCGAGATATTGCATGTTGAGAGGTAACTCAACGCCGCGCTTTGTCTTACTAGAGCGCAGAAATGAAGATAACTCAATAATAATCATTGCATGAGTAGGAAATTTTATTATATTTAAATTATTTTTGCCTACAGTCATTCGCGTTTCAGTCAGATTGCGCCATGATGACCTCTGCTGTAAACAAAAACCTAGTAATAATTCTATTAATATACTCGAGGATTCTAATATACTGTACTCTCTCGACTTTTTACGTACAGAAGCATTTAATATTAACTAGATAACATTAAACAACACTGCACTTTGTCCCAAAAAAATGCGGGATATGGTAAAAAACGTGAGTGACTGTGGGTTCGATTCTCACACGGTGCAATGAAATTAAATTATTTTCATTTTCTTATTCTGGTAAGGCAAAGAACCACGTTTAGCTCCACCATCTTACACACAATATCTCGAATTCGGGTAATTAAATAACGGAGTGTCTTGACACTGGGTTCTCTTTAACCACCACCACCTTCTATGCGGGATATTTTTTATATTAAAAATGTTTACATTATATCGTATCGTACACTATAAACGGTACTTACTCAAAATAATCGTTACATGTGAATCACGAGTAGTTGGTGTAAGCGAGTAAATTGTTTCGCTGATCCGTAAATAAGTACTGACTTCAATTTTTTTTTTAGCTTCACGCTGTATCCCGTATATAGCAGGGCAGGCAGAGAAAACCAGAAAACCTAGTCTTAAGACTCCATTCTCTTTCAACATTTCCGTTCCCCACTTTCCGCCGGATTGAGGGATTGCGTGTTGAATGGCGAAACTCAACGCCGCGCTTTGCCTTGCTACCAAACCCATGAAAGGAAAATACTAAATATTATTTTATATATTCATTTCCTGGAATAGGAATTGAACCCACAACCTGTCGCGTTTACAGTCGCGCGCTTGTGACTCTGCGCCACGACAGGCGTTTCTCTTTTTAAACAAATAATTTAATTTATAATCTGCAAACGCACTTTTTTTTAAGCTTTATGTCGCATAGCAGGGATCATAGGAAAGTTAGTATCAAGACACACCGCCAGAATTCAAGACACTGCGTGTCAAATGGCGGAACTCAACGCCGTGAGTCGTGCTTACAATCAGAACCACTACACGACGATAGCTCCATATATTACATACATACAGACATAGCTTCACGCTGTATCCCGCATATAGCAGGGCACGCAGAGGGAACCTAGTGTTAAGACACTCCGTTCCCCACTTTCCGCCGAATTGAGGCATTGCGTGCTAAGTGGCGGAAATCAACGCCGTGCTTTGCCTTGTTACCAAACCCAGAAAATGAAGAATTCCATTTCCTGGAGTGGGAATCGAACCCACAACCTGTCGCATTTACAGCAGCACGCTTGTGCCTCTGCGCCACGACAGGCGTACCATATATTATTAATTATATATTATAATAATTATTTGGTAATAAAGAATTAATGAGACAACTACCTCATGACGTTATATTAACACGTGTACACTTCGCCGAGTTGGTTTAATTTTCATTAAAATTGAACAAAAATATATACATATGGGGAGATAATTGACTAGAATGGTAGTGACTGGTAGAATAGTTAACTAAAGCGATGGTTATGGGTTCGATTCTTTTGCGGGATAAAAATTTATGTTATGAGTTACTTTATGGTAACTAAAATATACAATATATGACTATACATATAAAGTGTAGTAGAGATTATAAGAAAAAAAGAAAACCGGCTTTAAGAAAAATGCACTAAAAAGGAAAATTATTGCGAATAACTGAAAAATAATTTGTCAGATATTAACCTAATTAAATAGGAACACATCAGAAGTACTAGCTAGCTATCATATAAAAAAAAGAATCATCAAAAATGGTCCAGCCAATAAGAAGTTATGAGGCAACACATTAAAAAATACAGTCGAATTAAGAACCTCCATCTTTCACTAAAGTCTAGAATTTATAGATAAATCTTAACCATTAAAAATAGCCTTAAAAGTATGCATATATACATACATAGCTTCACGCTGTATCCCGCATATAGCAGAGTAGGCAGAGGGAACCTAGTGTTAAGACATTCCGTTCCCCACTTTCCGCCGAGTTGAGGTATTGCGTGTTGAGTGGCGGACTCAACGCCGCGCTTGCCTTGTTACCAAACCCAGGAAATGAAAAAAGTATATATTTTACATTTATCAACTTATTCACCCTTGTCACAGACATACAAGGTTAAATTTAAAACCCGTCAATTTCCCATCATGGCACTGTCAACCTAGTTAAATTTGATTGTCACGTCATGGTACAACCATTTTCAAATTAGCGAAAGATCGCCGTTTCATGTAGAAGCCAATTCGATTAATTAATTTCAATTTTCCTTTACTTAACTTGGCGCAGTAGGACGATGTCTGACTGTAAATGTAACTGGTTGTGGGTTCGATTCCCACTTGGAGGTCATATTGCCACTAGATACCTGAATTTGCAAGGATTCGTGCGGAAAGTGGGAAACTGATTCTTAGGTTCTCTTTGACTACCCTGGTATGTCAGTGGCAGGAGCGTCCATATAACTCGATTCCCACCGGCTTGCCAGAATTTTTTCAAAGTACAAATATAAGACTTGAAAAAAAAGCTCGCTAAGAAAATGTGACGAGCTCGAAAAAAGAAAAAAAGGTCATCGCCAAAATTGTATAGTGAAATTACGAAATACCTTGACATCCTATACCGATTTCCCTAAATATATCGGCTTTCCTAAAAATTACCGGCTTCCCTAAACATATATGCCGGCTTCCCTATATATACATCGGCTTCCCTTAATTTACCTACATACATATTTTAAAGCTAAAATTAAATAATGTAGATCGGAATCTACGAACATTATTTAAAATAAAATTTATTACTTTCTATTTGAAAGAAATAAATATACAAATTGGGTAATATTCCAAATAAGACTTGTTGTTTTCAGCGATTTTTCCCGCAGAGCAAGGTAAAACCTAGAGTTAAGACACTCCGTTCTTCCCACTCTCATCAAAGAAAAAATCCAAAAAAAAAAAAATATATAAGAAAATATAGCATACATTTTAACAGAATACAGAAAATGTGTTAATTACATAACAAATTATTTTTATTACGCCTGAAACGTAACTGAGCGTGGAAATTCATTAACGATGTAAATAATAGGGTTTCAGCATACATTGCCTTTTATTCCCGTCAACTTTATTATTAAGTTGTATGATATTTTATAAAAATACTAATTTTATTTGTTTTTTATAGCTTCACGCATATACCAGAGTAGGCAGAGGTCACCAGAGAACCTAGTGTTAAGACACTGCGTTGCCCACTTTCCACCGAATTGAGGCATTGCGTGCTGAGTGGCGGAACTCAACGCCGCACTTCGCCTTGTTATCAGAGTGAGGAAATGAAAATACTAAATATTATTTATCATTTTCATTTCCTAGAGTGTGTCTCAAACCCACAACCCGTCGCGTTTACAGTCGCAGACCTCAACCTAATTTAATTCTTATAATAATTAAATGGGGCTATCATGGTACAGTGGACAGGATTTGACTGTAAAAGCGATTGATAGGTTCGCCACTTTATTTTATCAGCTTACATGCAATTTCTCATAGAGTAGATTAATCTCTTTTTTACCGATCAACCCTCCTTCGTGTGTTCTCTATACAATGTAACATTGGCGAAGTGATTCGTGCTCAACTGGCACGAAGCTCACTGTTCAGTGTTCGAAGCCATAATAAAATAACTGTACTGAACTTTTTCAGCTTCACGTATGTAGTGGCATAGCAGATAAGTCAGGTAAGCTAGAGTCAAGACACTCCGTTGTCCACTTTTCGTGCTAATTCATTATGTGTTAAGTGGCAGAACTCAACCTCACAAGGCTTTAACTTGCAGCGCTTGTAACTCGATTGCATCGAGTGCGCAATTCTTTTATAGGTAATGTATATACTTTTACAATAGGATCCCAGAAAACGTCCGAGAACTTTCCATTTTACAATTTAAAAAAATTGTGACAAGACGTTTGTGTGACACTAATTTCGTAATAACCTTTAAGGTTATTACGAAATTAGTGATTTTATAAATGACACCTTGGGAATGAAATGCTCGCTCCAGTCTGTTTCAAAGGTACCATTGTCACTAATAAATATCTGTAGAGCATTGACGAATGAAAAAAAAAAGCGTCCCGCTGAGTTTCTTGCGCCGGTTCTTCTCAGGTCTGAGGCATTAAATGTAGTGAACCGGTGGTAAAATATTTGACGTTCAAAAAATGAAGCATGTAACTTTTTATTTTGAATAAAATTATTTGACTTTGACTTTGACACGCTTTTGCTTACCAAAATGAGAAATAAAAATAATTTAAATATAATCCCATCTCTCGAGCGGAAATCGAACCTACTACTAATCGTGCAATAGTCAGACGTCCCAGTGCACTACGTCGGCGTTTAACTATTATAGTATAAACTAAAAAAAAACTTTACTAACTAAATACTAACTACTGACTAAATAAAACTAAATAAATAACTTTATATGCAAAAAGTCAGTCAGTCACTTGATTTCGTAACAACTACAAATACAAACAAACATGTTTAAAACATTAACTACGAACTAGCCACACTCAATGAAATACTCATTTGAATGAAACAGTTTTACTGATGTTCATTTATGTTTCATTTTTTATTATAAATGGTTCATTTTTTATTTAAAAAAGTTTTGAAATAATTTATGAAATATATATATATATATATTTTTTAATAATTATAGACTTTTTTTACTTCAAGCTTTAACCCCGCATTGCAGTGAAAGGGAACCTCGAGTTAAGACACTCTGTTTTTCACTGTCCTCGAGGCGGAACTCAACGCCGCACTTTCTCTTATCAAAGAGGCGCATTGAAAATTTTATAAATATTTCCCCGGTTGGGAATTGAACCCAAAACCAAACAAAACGATGTTCCACTGTACAATACATTCACTGTTATTTTTACTTTCCGCCTGTATTTAAAATATTATGTATTTAGAAGGAAATTATTGGTGCATAGCATGATACATTTAGGGTATAGAAGCTAGGCTCTATTCTCCACGCGCGTGTCATGGGGCTTTATCTTACCAGACCAGAAATGAAAATGTTTCAAATATTGAATAATAACAAAAAAAAACAAAAGCAATATCTAATAAGATGCACTAAAAAAAAATATTATAAGCTCAAAAATTACTCATCAGATCATAACTAAACTAATAGGACACCATATGTGAAGCACGCAATGCCTCGATTCGGCGGAAGGTGGGGAACGGAGTGTCTTAACACTAGGTTCCCTCTGCCTACCCTGCTATATGCGGGATATAGCGTGAAGCTATGTATGTATGTATGTATGTGAAACACTAGCTCATATAGAAAAAAATCATAAAAATTGGTTCAACCAGTAAAAGCTATGATATAACACATAAAAAATCGTATTTAGAAAGTCCTGCTTTTTTAGAGAATATTAAAAAGAGAGACTTGTAGCTTGAAAACTCACCGCCTGTATAAAGAAGTCCTGATGCAGCACGCTGACAATACCGAAGTTGGTAAACTTGAACACCCTATCCATGATCCACATGAGGTTAGACAGGACACCGGGTCGCGGGTTCCAAGCCGCCATCAGCATTGGCACATCTGCTGTGCTCTGATGGTTTTACCAGTACCAGAGTACCGCCAGCTACTGCACACGCCGCTGGCTCATCACCGGTTTCTACAACTGGAAGAAAACCAATTATTGAGTATGTTTTTGGCTCTGGTACAACAACTCGGCGCAATGCCTGAATTTGGCGGAAGCTTGAAAGAATGGGTGTTAAAAAGACAACGGAGTGTCTTAACACTAGATTATCTAGGTTACTAGTTTCCCCTGCCTACCCTTCTATAAACTCGCGTCAGGACACGTGATCGACAGTTCGTAAATCGGAGGAGTTGTTCTTAAGCTTTGACAGATGGTAAAATAAAACGAATCATTCTTAGAAACAATATCCATGTTTTGATGATGGTTTTTTGCAAGGATTTTCACGTAATCGTTTCAATATGTATCCCGCACAGTGTAGCAAGAACAGACAGGGATCTGAAAACCAAGCTTAAGACACCCTGATCTCTTAAGATATCTGTTCCCCCATTTTTCGCCAGGTAGGGCATGGGAAGAAGTGGCAGGAGTATTACAGGCTGTTATTATATATAAATGAATTTTTGTGTGTTATAATGTTAATATACACATTAACTGTATATATTTATTATCATAAAATCATAAAACATATATAACTTTGGAGCTAAATGGTCCCGGAACAGTTCGATTTCAAAGGAACTTTCTTCCGCGGACTCTCCAATTGCTGGCGGAATGATCTCCCACGAGGTTTTCCCAGAGGGCTACCACAATATGGGGTTCTTCAAAGGGAATAAATAGGTTTTTGAGAAGGGTCGGCAACGCGCAAGTGATGCCCTGTTGCAGCGTCCCATGGTGCGTGACTTACCACCCACCCATCAGGTGGGCCGTGTGCCTTGTTACCTGTGCGTGAGGTATAAAAAAAAATTAACAAAACACATATATAGTGTGTAATAGTTTGTATAGTAGTCCATATGTTTGACTTAAGGGTAATGGGTACTAGTCTATATTAAATATTAATTATATATAATAAAATATTTTCCCTTTTTGAGTTTTAAGTGTTACCACATAGGAAACGAAAAACATATTTAAACGTATACGACATAGATACGACTGTTGAACTATGTCCAAGAGCCGCACCAGGTTCGAGTCCTGTTGCGTTAAAAATTTTTATCTTTATTATCATTTTGCCTAAACTAGGCGCGGCGTTAAACTCCAACACCGACCATACCACCTTTAAAACAGGTAAAAAACAGAACACAGTGAATAATCAAAAAAAATCACTATGTACGTTAAATATTTCAATATGACAAGAATAACGAATAAAAATAAAATATACTGGCAAAATACACAATATTATAAAAGCAAATGCTGAAGTAAATCGCGTTCACATCAACCGTTCGATCTGGCGATAAGCTCGAAACCTTTGTATAACGTCGCATTCAATTTGTAGGAATGTAGATAAAATGATATAGTCGTTGTTATATCAAATAGAATTTATACAAATACATAGCTTCACGCTGTATCCCGCATATAGAAGGGTAGGCAGAGGGAACCTGAGAACCTAGTTTTAAGACACTCCGTTCCCCATTTTCCACTGAATTGAGGCATTACGTGCTAAGTGGCAGAACTTAACGCGGCGCTTTGCCTTGTTACCAAACCCAGGAAATGAAAAATTTCCTGGAGTGGAAATCGAACCCACAACCAACCACCTTATATAGTCAGTCGTGTTCCGCACGATTATATCATTCTATATATACAACTTCACACTTTATCCCGCACACAGCAGGATAAGCAGAGAGAACCTGACAACCTAGTGTTAAGACACTCCATTCTCTTAAAATTTCCGTTCCCTAATTTTTGCCTAATTAAGGCATTGTGTGCTGAGTGGCAAAACTCTACGCCACGCTTTGAATTGTTACCAAACCCAAGAAATGAAAATACTAAACTTTTACATTTCCTGATGTGGGAATCGAACCAACAACCTGTCGCGTTTACGGTCGCACGCTTGTGCCTCTGCGATACGACCGGCCTCAATTTTTATATAGAAGGAATCTATCTACTAATTGATGTAACTAACAAGTTATTTTTTATTCCTTATTCATTATTTGTAAGTTTAAATATTATAAAGAATAAAAATCCCTTATATAAAACCCGAAAACATAACCCTTCTCTAACAGTTGGGTAAAAGCAAATTCTTGTTTTTCCTTTTTTAAAAAAATATATAAAAAATTTGAACCTATACCTATCTCAAGCAAAACACTTAACATTTATGAGCAAGTCTATTTTAATGCCCACAACGTCGCCACGTAGTCTAGCAATAACGAACGCTCTTATATTACCGCGATATTAAACTGACCGAGATTGTTTGTACAGAAGTGAATGGTAGTGAATACTTGGAGTATTTATTTGCGACCGCTTAGATGCGTTGCTTGCGGAACGTGACAAGAACTTGCTAAATATAGGAATATACGAGTATATGTATGGCAGTATTGTATATATTTAGGAAGGAAGCCGAATATATTGAAGAAGCTGGGATATTTAAGGGAAGCCATTGGGATATTAATTTAGTTAGCAATTCCATAATAATTTGCTGATGACACTGCTCTCTCTGTCTCATCTCTCTTGCTTGTTTTCGGTCTCAAACTTTTGTTAACCTTGCTTTTTTGCAAAATCGTTCTTAATTTTTCTGGAAATTTATTGTCATCTTAAAATGATAAGCCGGTGGGAACCGTGTTATATGGACGCCTCGCACTGATGTATATGCCCAGACAGCCTCTTATAACCAATGAGCTGGCCCAATATCACAAAGACAATCAATCAGCTACAAAAAGTAAAATTCCAATAAACCTCAAAATCCCTTCATTTTTAAAAATAACAATTCTACTTAAAATAAATAATTCAGAAATATCTTCTTTTTAGCACTCCCATCTACATAAATAGAAACAAGGAGTCACCCTCCGGCGAAAAGGTAATAAAAATGATTAACATTTTTATGATAATCATGTTGAACTCGGTCATGGTATTGAGCTCTTAATATTTCTTAAGACCTGTCGCTGCGCAGAGACACGTGACTTTAAAACGCGACAGGTTGTGGGTTCCGATTTCCGGTGGGAAATGAAAATATTAAGTAATATTTAGTATATTCATTCGTCACTCTGATAACAAGGCAAAAAACGCGGCGTTGAGTTCCGCCACACAGCACAAAATGCCTCAATTCGGCGGTAAATGGGAAATGGAAATGACAAAGAGAGCAGGTGTGCTGCTGGTGATTCTCCTGGTTCACTTTGCCCTACCCTACTATGTGCGGGATACAGCGTGAACATCTATGTACGTATGATTTCTAGCATTCCACTTGTCAACCCAATAGTGTAACAAACAATTAAGTTTTGCCATTCAAAAATATATATGTGTAAGTGCAGGAAAGATATATTCTTTTTTTTTTTGAGAAGGAGCAGAGCAATACATATAACTTAGCATAGTTGAAGTTTACAGGAGAAGAATTACAATGGATAACGGATGGCAAGAGCAGGCAAAGGACCACGTAAGTGTGGTTGCTACCTTTTGCCCATGAGGCATCTACAACACCAAGAGATGTTCTAGATGCGTTGCCAACCTAGAGGATACAGATAGAAGGGAGGACAATGTAGTAGTCCGCTATCGGAACTTACCAGATTTTGGGAAAGGATAGGTGGGAAAGAGGAAAGCCTGGCTTACATGCCATCCGAACCGGAACACATCATAAGATATTTGGCAGTTCGTCTTTTTGACATGATAGTGGTCGCCGCGAGCCAGACCCCGGAGGGGACGAACTTTACTCCTACACCCAGAAGCAAAGAGCAAGAAATGCAGAAAGCCAAAAGTTTTATAATAATTCATTAGGAATTAATAAAAGCTTACACTCGGTACCATATGCGTGGCACGCTGCCAGAGACAACGTGTGTGTTCTCTAAGTATATTTAAAAAATATTCTACTCATTGGACTAGCACTGCACGTTAAGTCTACCGCTCCTGGCATATTGACTTCATTTCTAGTGGAAGAGTGGACGAACAGTAGAACAGTGAATCTTGACCGTCAATTCCCTGTCTACTAAGGGCAGGATATACGTTTTATGTTTTTCAAAAAAAGCAAAATTTAAACTCCAATTTCAATGAACAATTTCTTTTTAAGAGGCCCCTTTTAATTACTTATAATCAAGTAAACTCATAACAAAAAAAAAAATTAAATAAAATACCCTAAAGTATAATTACGAAAGCTCAAAAACTAATCAGAACTTAACAAGAATTTGGACCAACACATCATAAGCACTAGCTATCATATAAAAAGAGAATCGTCAAAATTGTTCCACTTAATAAAGAACAATACAAAATGTCGAATTCAGAACCTGCATACATACACCGCTTCACGCTGTATCCCGCACATAGCAGGGTAGGCAGAGGGAACCTAGTGTTAAAAACTCCGTTCCCCACTTTCCGCCGAATTGAGGCATTGCGTGCTGAGTGGCGGAACTCAACGCCGCGCTTTCCCTTGTTACCAAGCCCAGGAAATAAAAAAATTCATTTCCTGGAGTGGGAATAGATCCCACAGCCTGTCACATTTACAGTCGCACGCTTGTGTCTCTAGGCCGCGACAGTACTTTATTATTATTGGCGTTATTTTGAGAACCTCTTCCTTTTTTAAAGTCGGTTAAAACATAAATCCTAATTCAAATAGCCTTAACCTTTGTGTTACAAAGAACTCCTCATTTCGTTCGAGAAACTCAAAACGTTGTATTTTAAATCCACTGTAAGTGGTTTACTAAGCGCTTTCAGGCAGAATGTCTTGCAATTACAGGAGTTGTTCAACTTTATTAGAAAACATTCTTAGAAATGCACAGAGAAATGAATTTATATTACACTAGATCTACTATGCGGGAAAAAGTGTGAAGCTGTAAAAATAACTAGTATTTTAACTTGACGTGCGTTAACAACGCGTTATCTGGAACAATGTACGAGTATGTGTCATTTTATAAAAACATGAATGTCAAACCATGGCAGTGTGTGTGCACATTTACATATATACATAGCTTCACGCTGTATCCCGCATATAGCAGGGTAAGCAGAGGAACCTTAGTATTAAGACACTCCGTTCCCATGTTCCACCGAATTGAGGGGCATTGCGTGCTGAAAGTGCAGAACTAAACGCCGCCGCGCTTTTGCCTTTTATTAATAAAAAACCCAGGAAATGAAAAATTCCATTTGCAGAGCGGAATCGAACCCACAACCCAGCCAGTGTTTACAGTCGCACTTCTGTGCGTTTCTGCGCCACGACAAGCGGTAATATTTATTTTTTTTAATTTACTTTTATGCATTATTATTTATAAAATATATAAGCATTCTGCACTCCCTTCTGTATAAAACTATAAGTGCTAAATTTCACATGCTTCTCCGTCCGCGTAATTTTCATAAAGGGGTACAGTTTTTGCTTCACGTATTTATATATAGATTTCTCATTTGTACGCTGAGAACAATTATGCAAAAATATAAAAAGCTGTTTCTGAAACTACAAAAACAAACTTACGCACTAGAATTAGGTAGCGACAAATATTACGCAAATATGTTAGCATAACAGTGTGTTATATGGAACAGCCCACGCCACATTTTCAACGGTCTCACCAGATCGGACAATGAATAGCATATACTCGTCCGGCCGCTTCATGTTGTATCTCAAGGTTCCTTGCTAGGCGGGTACCCTTCCTCGCCTTTGTGCTAGGCAGTGCTACCCTGTTGGGTAGTCAGAGAGTACCTACGTCAAGACACTCCGTTCTCCCACTAAATGTCTGAATGTCTTCAATAATTAACATTTTAACTAAAAATAAAATTATCTCTAATAACATACACTGCCCAAAGAGTACGAATAACCTAAAAACTACTTGCCAGATTGCTAAATTTAAATGAGACTACCTAAGAAGCATTAGCTATCACATAAAAAAAGTATCATCAAAATTGGTTAACTCAGTAAAAACAGTCGAAGTAAGTTCTCTTTTTTTGTTTACAAAATTTTTTAAAATATTTTTTTTACTTCACGCTTTATCCCAATAAATAGCAGGATAGGCAGAGGGAAACCCAGAACCTAGTGTGCGTTAAGACACTGCTCTCTACAACAATTCCATTCTCCCTACTTGCCAATTGAGGCATTGGTGTGTTGAGTGGAATCAACGCCGCGCTTTGCCTTTTGTTAATAAACCCAGGAAAATGAAAATACTAACATTTCCTGGATAGGGGAATCGAACCCATAAACCTGTCGTGCTTACAGTTTACACGCTTGTGCCTTTGTGCCACGACAGGCGTTTAAAAATAATAAGACTCGACCCACTTTAAATCTCGAGACCGTTATATGCTGAAATTCCAAATAAATCTGACATTTCAACTTGCACCGTTTCATGTTTTTCTAAGAAAAGATTAGTGTATACTTAAGACATATTATGACATTTTTTTTTACTATAGCTGGAAAAGCATATAAAAATAATATTAAAACGGTCTGTTCTCCACTGTCCGTCCTGATTTCAAGACATTGCTCTATTGTAGCGGAGCTTAACGCCTTGAGGATTCATTATGATATGAAAATATGAAATTACAAAACAAATTACTCAGTGGATTGGTGTTAATCACTTTTAATTTTTGCAATATAAAAAAATGTTTTAATAACATCATATTGTAAACTACGACTATGAAATAATATAAGAAAGTAAGTAAGTAAAAATTGTATTTCGGAACACTGCTTCCAAGGCAACAACAATAATAATAACAAATAAAAAAAAATACAACAAGAAAAACACAACAAAGTACTATTGTAATATATATAAAATGTGCAGCAGTGTGGAGCGAAAAACACTGAAAAAGGATAATATATACGTAAATATAAGATTTTTAATGTTTCAATGTTTTCTTTCAATATTTTTGTGTTAAGTTTCTTCGTTCCCTTTAGGAATTCTCTGAGAAATCCTGGTCTTAGTGCTTCTCGCTACCCCAAAGAAAATACCAGTTTTTTATATAATATTTATATATATGTTAGGTGGTAGGAGGTTCGTCCTCCGGACTGGCTCGCGACCACTATCATAACAAAAGACGAACCGCCAAATATGTAATGATGTGTTCCGGTTCGACGGTGCTTAAGCTGTGATTTTCCCCCTTTCCCACCCATCCTTTTCCCAAAAATGTGGTGGTTCTGATAGTGGACTCAATACATTGTCCCTTCCATCAGTATCCTCTAGGTTATAACGCATCTACAACATCTCTGGTGTTGTAGATGTCTATGGGCGAAGGTAACCACTTACCATCAGGTGGTCCTTGCTCGTTTGCCGTCCGTTATCAATAATAAACATATATATATATATATGTTATATATATATATATATATATATATATATATATATATCCAGTAGTCTCGCTTTTATGCATATTAATTGTCTGTTAGTATTGAAAGTGCATTAAATTATACTTCAGAATTGACAGAAAGATAAAACTAGCTCATTTATACTCAAAAGTGACTGTAAACGCGTCAGGTTGTAGGTTCGATTCCCACTCCAGGAAATGTAAAATTTAGTATTTTCATTTTGGTTTGTTAACAAGGCAAAGGCGAAGGCGTTGAGTTCCACTCTCTCTCTGCCACCAACACGCAATGCCTCACTTGGCGGAAAGTGGTACGAAAATGTTGAAAAGAACGGAGTGTCTTAGCACTGGGTTCTCTTGTTCTCTGGCCTATCCCGCTATATGCGGATACAGCGTGAAGTTAAAAAAAATATACCTCGTATACGCAGTAAGTTTTTCCAGAACAACAAAAAAAAAACAGCCAGGCAAAAATTTATTATATATATTTATAATATTCTGTCTTATCGTATGTCTGCACTGCCTTCTAAATCTGAAGGAAATGCAACCTTTAATTACTTAAAAAATCCTTTGAGATTGGTAATTATAGTATCGTATTAACTCTTACTTTATTAACAAAACACGGAACGGGTTCTAAAACATCTAAATGAGGTATCGGTTACTTAAACATGATCTTTTATTTATCAAACAATATTATTACGTCGAAATTGTAATCAATTAAAATTATTATCATTTTCTCCGCTCCGGTTAGGGAATATACGGTGTTTAGTTCCGCCACTCAAGTAAGTGGAAAATGGAGGAGTATCTTAACATTAAGTTCTCCCTGCTATGCGCATATAAGCGTGAAAGTAATAAATAAATTGTAACAAAAAAATATGAGTAAGATTACTCTAAAAGTTTTTATGATTCTAGAATAGAGTAGATGCTATTATGAGTACCTGTCAATGATACGGGATAAAAATTTTATAAAGGTGGAAAATAATTGTGTAGGTGTACAAAAGTAAAACTTTAGTTAGTTTAGTTATCGCCTGTCGTGGCGCAGAGGCACAAACGTGCGACTGTAAATGTGACAGGTTGTGTGTTCGATTCCCACTCCAGGAAATGATTTTTTTCATTTCCTGGGTTTGGTAACAAGGCTAAAAGCGAGGCGTTCAGTTCCGCGACTCAGCACGCAATGCTTCCATTCGGCGGAAAGTGGGGAACGGTGTGTCTTGACACTAGGTTCCCTCTGCCTACACTGCTATATGCGGGATACAGCGTGAAGCTTTGTATGTATCTACAAAAGTATTGCAGTGTTGAGTTCCGCTATTCTACACGCAATATTAATTCGGACTGAAAGCGGAGTATAAAATATTTAGACTTTCGATTCTCTCTTTCTACCCTCTTAAACGGAATAAATAGTAAACTTTAAAAAAATACATATTTAAGTAAAATAACAAAAAACATAAATCTCTATAATAAAATCTAATCAAGTCTTATCAATCCTGTGGAGATGTAAGTAACATTGATTCATTTTATCTTAGCTAAGTGAATCTCGTCATCTTGATCGCCCCCCGTGGCGGGCAGCATCCAGCGGTGATTTATCCTTGACATGCTACTGTTTTTATTACACACGCTTATTATATAATAAGGAAAATACTTTTGGTCACATTTTTTCCCACAGGGACCATATAGTGTCAAAACACTCCCGGTTTCTATTTTTTCTTTAACTTCACGCTGTATCCCGCATATAGCAGGTAGGCAGAGGAAACCTAGTGTAAAGACACTCCATTCCCCACTATCCACAGAATGAGTGAGTGGCGGAACTCAACGCCGCGCTTTGCCTCGTTACCAAGCCCAGGAAATGAAAATACTAAACTTTTACATTTCCTGAAGTGAGAATCGAACCCATTACTTGTCGCGTTTACATTCGCACGCTTGTGCCTCTGCGCGACAGACGTTTTTTAACACAAAATAAAGACATTGGATGTTAAATAGCATAACTCAAAACAGAGCTTTGCCTTAGAAAAGTAAAGAAAAGAAAATAATTTAGATATAATTCAAATGCTTTTTAATATTTGAAATTGTACATATCAGGCTACTTATTAATATATTCATCTTTTGTATGGACATTATAAAAAATATTTTATATAAATGAGACCATCGTAGTGCAGTGAGACAGCGTGTGACTGTAAACGTGATTGGTTGCGGGTTCGATTCCCACTTGGGGGAATGATTATATTATTATGATATAAACTATTTTAATTTCCCTTCTCTGGAAATCAAAAGCCGGCGTTGAGTTCCACCATTCAGCACGCAATGCTTAAATTCGGCGGAATGGGGAACAGAAATGTTAATAGAGAATGGAGTGTTTAAACACTACATTTACTGTTTCCCTCTGCCTAACCTGCTATGTGCGGGATACAGCGTGAAGCTAAAAAAAATATATATCTACTACTTTCACAAGATATTTCTATTAGAGGTAAAATGCAAATAAACAATGTCCATAATTAAAGTTTCTCATAACACAAAGTCTTGTTTTCAAAAGGATTTCTAGAATACATTTTTCTTTGAAATTAAATAATTTCTAAGTTAACTTAAAGCCTCGGGCTTTAGTTTTGTTTCTAACCGACATAAGAATAGAAGGAACCTTCTTCTATTCAATTCGAATATATTTTTATATATTTGATGCTTTCATAAAGTAAATTATAACGTAGATAACTGACACGAAGGTTGTATGTTCGATTCCCATTTGAGGCAATGATTTACTCAGACTCTAAAAACAAAGCGCGGCGTTAAGTTCCAGTATGTATAGCCAACTACTCTAAAAAGCGTTTAAACTTGTCACTTAGATTCTCAATAATTATTTTAGTATCTATGTTACCAGAGATTAAGTACAGATTCGTAAAGATAAAAAAATATAAATAAAATTTTAACAAAAAAAAAAAGAAAAACAACTTGAAATAAAACTCACTAAAAAGTATCATAATTACGAATAACTCAAAAACTACTTGACAGATCTAACTAATTTTAAATGGGACCACATCTAAAGCACTAGCTATCATATATAAAAAAACACATCAAAATTAGTACACCCAGTAATAAATATTCAGTGACATACATATAAAAAATACAGTCAAAATAATAACTTCCTTTTTTCAAATCGGTTAAAAATAAAGTAATTCCCAGCATACACTGTCTTTAATTAACTAAGGCGAAAGCACTATGGGCCATCTGTGTTGAAATTTTGCTTGAAAATGAAAATTCCTGAAAATGTGACACTATATTTGGAAAATACAGAGCTTCCTAAAGATTTTATTATTAGAACATTTGCTAAATGAAGTTTTAGAGGCAAGATTTCTGTTTTAATAATGTGTATTGTGTATTTGAAATTAATATTGTTGTTATATTACTATGAAAAAGTCATTTATATGAATAATTACTATTGAGGCCATAGTGACGCAGTAGGAGAATGTCAGACTCTAACGCGATTGGATGTGGGTTCGATTCCATTTGGGGGAAATGATTTAAAAGGAAAAATCTCAATGAATATTTGTTCATACTGTATTGTAATGCAATGTTTATCGTTATATTATGGCCAAATTACAAAAAACCTAAAATTGTATGTATTATTCTTTTTTTTTTTTTATGGATACCGGATGGCAAACGAGCAGAAGGACCGCCTGATGGTAAGTGGTTACCTTCGCCCATGAACATCTACAACACAAGAGATGTACTAGATGCGTTGCCAACCTAGAGGATACAGATGGAAAGGGAGGATAATGTAGTAGTCCGCTATCGGAACCACCACATTTTGGGGAAAGGATGGGTGGGAAAGGGGAAAACCTGGCTTATTCTGATGTGATGATGTCTTATGTGACCTGTATTACTGTTAAGTTTTATTAAGATCCGTTCTGTAGTTTTTGCGTAAAAGAATAACAAACATCATTACAAATTTTATAACGACTTCAAAATATTAACAAGATTTCCATATGGGAATCGAATCTGTAACCATAATGTATAGTTCAAATGCTCCACATTTCTACTACGCCACTAAATTACAAATTTCAATTTAAATAAGTAATTAAGCTTATTACCCAGCTTTAAAGTTCGTTAATAAATATTAATGGAAAAAATATAGAGCTTTAAATTTCATTTCATTCGCATAAATTAAATATTTTATAATGTTTTAGATTTATATATGACTAGATGTATACCGCGACTTCATTTACGTGAATTATGAAACCTAAAATCTAATTTATTTCCGTTTTTGTAGGAACATTTGAGAAATCCTCTCTTAGTGCTCCCCTACACTCCTCAAAGAGTCTCCATGCCGAATTTCAATTCTCCAGCATATAGCTCTTTCTATATGTTATTTGGCAGTCCCTAACTATAACACCATAACAGTACAATGGATACTGTGTGATTGTCCACGCAATTGAGCACCACCACGCAGTTGTGGGTTCAATTCTCACTTCAGGTAATGCTAATATCTAAACAAGAGCCTTTGCGGCCTTCATGACAACAGAACAGCACCTGACTGTAAGCACGATTAGTTGTGGATTCCATCCCAAATTGTGATAAATATTGTGTGTATATTCAAAGATTTTTTTCTTTGCTCTGATAAAATAGAGCAACTGATGAAGTTCCGCCACTGAACATGCAATGCCTCCCGTTTTCCGGCAAATGAAAGTGGAGAAAAGTGACCTAAACAGTGAAACCTGAGACTAAGCTCTCCCTGGCCACCAGACTATCTTATGATTAAAAAATCTACTTAACATCCCAAATTGTGAAATGTTGTGTATGTTCAGCATTTTTCTTTGCTCTGATAAAATAGAGAACGGCGATGAGTTCCGCCACTGAACACGCAATGCTTCGTTTTCCGGCAGATAAAAGCGTAGAAAAGAGTGACACAAACAGTGAAACCTGGGACTAAGCTCTCTAGCAATCGAGCTAAATATTATGATGAAAAATAAAGCACATAACAATGTAAACCAATTACAACTGCCAAGTTTTGTTAATGCCATCCATGAATAAGGAATTCTGGAAGGGTATCTTGGGAAATCAAAGCTAAACCATTATACCAAGTTATAAATAATTCAACCAAAAGCTGATTACTATTGCGTATTCATGTACATTACCAAATATATTTCGTTACGAGATTCTCAATGGTGGAGTTATCCTATAGGATAACTCAGCCTATAGTGTTGCCGTTCGATTCCGACTGAGTATTTTACCCCAAATGGATAAAGTAATTAAAAAATAACTTTTCTAATTCTGTGCCTTAACTTTCGTACATTTTAATAGCTAATGCCCTATTTAAGGAACTCGGATTCTCCTTCCTGCATCGCGATAGGTCCGGCATCCGTGTAATGAATCCACGAACTACAAAGGTGTTTCTTCTTCTCATTAAACCAAACATGGCCTAAGTACGGCTTCAAGTAAAATACATCAAAAAGTGACAATATTACAAATACCTCATAAACCACTTGTCAGATCTTAACTAAATTTAAACATGACCACATTAGAAGCACTAGCTATCACATAAAAATAGAATTATCAAAATTGCTTCAACCAATAAAACTATGCGGTATAAACTAACCTCTCACTTTTAGAAATCAGTTAAAAAACCATACAAATCTAGTACTAAAAGAAACCCATCCATACATCAGCACCAATTATTTGACAACATATTTCCATGAATATAAAGAACTTGAACGATCAAACAGAGCCTGACTGAGTCCACAAGATATTCGTTATTGAAGTACTGATTTAGTTTATTCAGGACCTATTGATCTGGCGTTGGGTGGCATTATGCAAATAAACCTTCGTCTACACCATTGTTAAGAAGTAAATCTGAATGAAAAAAATATATAAATTTGGGAGTTTTGCTTCCTTAATGTATAGAATTTCGTGTTTTATTATGTAAAAGAAAATCTTTGATTTTTGCGATTTTTATTCATTTTAAATGAAACTATTCTAACTGGATTAATCGCATATATTTTTCCTTCCTTTTTGAGTCCACCTATGACCACGGACTATTGTAAGGTGTTCGAAATGTCGGGATTTTAGAAATGTATTTCCGAACAGTACATATACGCAATTAATACGATTAAAGTAGTGTAATTTTTTTTTGAACTTCACGCAGTATCCCGCATATAGCTGGGTGTCTACCCCGCTATATGCGGGATACAGCGTGAAGTACTGTCTAGATGGAACCAAAAGTATCTGTCTAGATGGAACCAAAGAATCTAGTGTTATATAAATAAATGATCTTAAAATTTCTTTTAATTAACATCTCTACCTACCCTAAAAACACAAAGACATAAATTGTGTATGTATATCTATCCATAATAACCACGACATTGAGTTCCAAGCACACAACTTCTCCATGTTAAGCGGAACGTAGAAAACGGAGTGTCTTACCACTATATCCCTTGACACATAAAGCAAAAGCTTAAGAAAACACATTTAAAGTACAAAAAAACAAAACCAACAACCTAACAGTATTGTCAAATGTATATATTATTCGTTCTCGCAAGTTTGCTGAGCGTGAAAATTCGATTGCCTCGCGTCTTTCCTGCATTGAAATTTAGAGTAGAAAACGCCTCAACGCGTGCTGGCGGAATTTTATTGTACATTCACGCTTTTCCCGTCACGGTGGATAGTAGACAAACGGTTTTCGATGTAACAGGAAACAATTGGGACGAAATACGCTTTAGTTTTTAGTTAAAACACTTTATATTTTTGGTTTGAAATTTGTGGTATTTGTTAGGCTTCACGCTTTTAAGGTATAGCAGGGTAAGCTGAGAGAGTTGCTAGTGTCACTCCGTTCCGTTCCGTTCCGTTTCTACTTTCCGTTCGAATTCGAGACATTTTAGACAAAGTCTTACCATAATGGGGAAATGAAAATAATTTAAAGGTGATCATGACCCCGAGTGGGAATGAAACACACATTCAATCGTGTTTACAGTTAGATACTGAACCACTATTCCAAGATGGCCTCATGATGATAATTGTTGGTATTTTTTTTTATGGATAACGGATAGCAAATGAGCAGAAGGACCACCTGATGGTATTGGTTACCTTTGCCCATGAACATCTACAACACATTCCGAGATATTTGTAGATACGTTGCGCCGACCTAGGATACAAGATGGAAGAGGGTTGTGTAATGATCACTATCAGAACCACCACATTTGGGAAAGGGGTAGGTGAAAGTGGAAAAAACTGGCACATGCCATCAATTCAGAACACATCACATTAGATATTTTGGTTCGTCTTTGGCATGATATTGGTCAATGAGCCAGTCGGAGGACGAACCTCCTACCACCTAACTACTGGTATACCCGCCTCTTACGGGACGCTACCCACCGGTGGAGGGGAAGTGTATTCTAACCCTGTCCCCTCGCCGGAAAAAGAAATTTTGTTAAACATAAACCCATCAAGGTATTCCACTCGACATAATATCCATTTTTTCAGGTTCATGGAACTTGGTTAAATTTTTAGGCATTCAAAACATAATACCTTAAATTTCGGCGGAAAGTGAGAGAACGGAGTGTCTTGACACTAGGTTCCCTAATTACTCTGGTAAAGGACAAAAAGTGGAATATCGAACGGATTACTAGTAGGAAATATTTTCATTCTATTATAATATTTAACATGAGTATTTCCATTCACTATTTATAAAATCAACTAGAATTTTATATAAAACTGCACTAAGCTACTGCAAAATTCATAGCATCTAATATATAAATGCCGCGGATAACGGAAACTGTACCCGTGAATTCCATTGCATTATTAACGACATAATCGTATTACAATAGTTCGCTAATAATAGTACCACTCTATTTATAGTGTACGGATTTACTCTAAAAACCAAAAAGTTATAGATATATATAGATAAATATTATACTTTAATATTAACCGCCTGTTGTGGCGCAGAGGAAATGATGAATGAGAAAATTTCTTGGGTTTGGTAACACAAAGCGCGGCGTTAAGTTCCGTCACTCAGCACGCAAAGCCTCATTTCGGCGGGAAGTGGGGAACGGAGTGTCTTAACACTAGGTTCCCTCTGCCTACCCTGCTATATGCGGGATACAGCGTGAAGCTATGTATGTATGATTAGGTATATTTAAATTATTTTTTGGTTCCCCGCTCAGATTAAAATTGAGATTCAGCATTCAACACACAATTAATAAAGCAGAAAAAGGAGTGTCTTAACACCAAGTTCTTTTCTAATTTATATGATAAGTGTAAATTTAAATATTGCGATTAAAAAAATCAAATATATATATAAAATATATAAGATTCCTTTCTCAAAGAAAATGCTTAAGGCAAAGAGACCGCGTCTACATACATTTTAATTATAATTAATCTACATATAATATATGTTATAGAATAATGGCTAAAAAGTTTTTATTATATATTGGACGGAGTGTCTTAACACTAGGTTCCCTCTGCCTACCCTACTATATGCGAGATACAGCGTGAAGCTATGTATGTATAATTTATATTGATTGATTCGACATTTGAAATATGATTTGATGGAAGGCCGGTTGTTGATACATTGCTAAAAAACTATAGAAAGACAGTATAAATAGCGTGCGTCAGTAGATAGAATAGTTTACGCTGACCATGGCATCCGAAGGTGGTGATTATGTCACTACTCGTTTGGACTCGGCATCCGCGACATGTATTTCTATTAATTTATTTATTTTGTATACTTTTCTTTCAGCGATCCCGTATAGCAGGGTAGCCAGAGAGTACTTAGTGTTAAGACACTCTGACCTAAGTGGCCGAACTCAACATTCGGCTTTGTTTCACCAGAACGAAAAATAAAAATCATTTAAATATAAACATTTTTACTCTTTCACACAAAAACTACTGAATAGATAATCTACATACATACATAGCTTCTCGCTATATCCCGCGTATAGCAGGGTAGGCAGAGGGAACCTAGTTTTAAGACACTCCGTTCCCCACTTTCCGCCGAATTGAGGCATTGTGTGCTGAATGGCGGAACTCAACGTCGCGCTTTGTCTTTCACCAAACCTAGGAAATGAAAAATTCCATTTCCTGGAGTGGGAATCGAACCCACAACTTGTCACATTTACAGTCGCACGCTTGTGCCTCTGCGCCACGACTGGCGTTATACATATACAGATAATCTTTACAGTAATATAGCTTAAGCCTCAGAATAACATATAGGCTACAATTCATAATAATTTTGTATAATTTGGTCATAGTATTTTTTTTAACTTCACGCTGTATCCCGCATATAGCAGGGTAGGCAGAGGGAACCTGAGAACCTAGTGTTAAGACACTCCGTTCTCTTACAACAATTCCGTTCCCCCACTTTCCGCCGAATTGAGGCATTGCGTGTTGAGTGGCGGAACTCATCGCCGCGCTTTGCCTTATTACCAAACCCAAGAAATGAAAATATTAAATTTTAAATTTCCTGGAGTGGAGATCGAACCCACAACCTGTTGCATTTACAGTAGCACGCTTGTGCCTCTGCACCACGATAATTTGGTCATAGTATAATAGTAAGAATCTAATTGTGAATATATTGGTTAATAATATCAGTCTACGTTCTATCATGTAATTATCTAAGCCACAGTTATTTGACAATCATGATCACTATGTCGCTAATGCGGGTACCGGCGCTGCGTCTAATGTGTTATGGTATTTAAGGTATTATTATATATATATAGGTATATAATTTGATGTAAATCTATTATTTACTAAGTATAGTGTAGAATATTTTTATTCTATTCTAGATATTTACTTATAAATATGCATATCCACTTAGCACGCAATGCCTCAATTCGGCGGAAAGTGGGGAACAGAGTGTCTTAACACTATGTTCTCAGGTTCACTCCGTCTACCCTGCGATATGCGGGATACGGCGTGAAGCTAAAAAAAATATTATTTTAAGACCATCGTGGCTCAGTGGGTCAGCGTTTGAAAAAATATATTAGTTATAGGTTCCATTCCTTGTAGGAATGGTTATATTAAATATTTTAATTTCTCCATTCCGGTAAAAGAAAGCGCAATAAACTCGCAATTTCTGGAATTCCGGCCAATGGCGAAATACGGAGTTTCTTGTCACAAGGCTTATTTATAGTTATATTCCAAAATTCATTTCCAAGTATATAAATTCAGATTCGAAGTATATGCTTGTATTACTGAGCGACTGACATTATTTGTCAGTCACTCAGTAACAGTATATAGGATAAACTACTGGCCATAAAAATTTGGTACATGGACTCCTTGTGAAGTGTAGGGGAAACACTAAGAGAGGACCTCTCAAAGTATTTGAAAAACAACAGAAAATCGGACAGTTAGGGTTTCCTCCAGGAAATGAAAAATTTCTAAATAAAATTTAGTATTTTCTCATTTTCCTGATTGGGCACTGCAAGGCAAAGCATTTAGTTGAGTTCCACCACCTCAGCAAGCAATGCCTCAATCTTGGCGGAAAGTACAATGAATTTGTTAAAAGAGAACGAAGTCTTAACACTAGGTTCAGGTTCCTCCTGCCTATCCCTATATACCAGATACAAAAACTATTCTCAAACGAAGTTGTGGTGATACAGCTGATAGAAACATAAAACATGAAATGCAATGAATAAAACAAGTCACATAATTTGTTAAAAGAGAACGAAGTGTCTTAACACTAGGTTCAGGTTCCCTCTGCCTATCCTGCTATATACCAGATACAAAAAAAACTATTCTCGCAAACGAAGTTGTAAGATACAGCTGATAGTAACATAAAACATGAATGCAATGAATAAAAACAAGTCATTACGTTTCAAGCAAAAAAAGCATAAAAAACAACGCACTTAGATAGAAATGAAGTAAGTTTTATAATCCTATTAAATAGCAATGGCGCCGAGGCACAATTAAGACATGTCTGTCAAGACTATAGATTGTAAGAACTGTAACTTATATAAAAAATAAAGCAAATGCCACAATTATTTTCATTTCTCCGGTAAGATAAGGCGCGGCGTTGAGTTACGATATTTAACACGCAATGTGTTGATTTCTTGAGTCTTGGCATTTTGTACATCCTGTCTATCTTTATTAGCATGAAGCTGAAGTAAAAGAGAGAAAATTATAGAGAAAAGATATTTAAAATTTATTGCTTTTTATAAAAAAAGTCCAATTTAAAAATAAACAATAATTAAAGAAAACTAAAAAACGCATTTTTATAAAAAAATAACATTAAAACTAATAAAAACACCCCACGCTTGTTTTTTACTTTTACCTAAATTCTTAACGCCTGTCGTGGCGCAGAGGCACAAGCGTGCGACTGTAAACGCGACAGGTTGTGGATTCGATTCCCACTCCAGTAAATGGATTTCTTTATTTTCTGGGTTTGATAACAAGGCAAAGCGCGGTGTTGAGTTCCGCTACTCAGCACGCAATGCCTCAATTCCGCGGAAAGTGGAGAACGGAGTGTCCTAACACTAGATTCCCTCTGCTTACTCTGCTATATACGCGATACAGCGTGAACCTATGTATTTAAGTAAATAACTTTTTCACAAAAAAATGATTTTTAGTTTTTCTAACAATAATTAAATAAACAAAGATCATCCATTAACCTTTACAAAGACAAAACCCCGTTACACATACATGGGCACCGGAAATTAAGAGAACCGTTGTCCATCACAGTCTCTGGCTCACACATGACTGACAAAATGTTATTAGCATGTTAGAAATACAGTGAAATCTACTTTTTATTGTGCGTAATATCGTATGAGAGTACGAAAATTTCTTATATATTTAATGTTACATAATGTTAAGATTACGAACGTATTATTGGAAAAAGTATATTATTCTGTCCAAGAATACTATAATGATATCAATGTGTGGAATTAAATGCTATTGACGCTCACCCGGGATGCTCATCATAGTTGTATATTTATTGTAAAAAAATTTATTTTGAAAAGAGCAACTGTTGAGTTTCTTGCCGGCTCTTCTCAGCAGAACTGCCCTCCGAGCCGGTGGTAGCATCCGCTAGGACTGATACGACTGACACCTTTGTAAATTGACGATTTGAAAGTGCTTATAATAGCCTACTTGAATAAAGAATATTTTGATTTTGTTGTAGCAAAATTCAAACTAAACTTTATTCAGTAGTTTTTGCTTGAAAGGTAAACAAATACCTGTTCGTCTATCCTCACAGTGTTGTTGTTATAATATTACTCTAATGATAAAGATAAAGCACCTTTACTCTCTATCCCCGATACCAGGATAGTAAAAGTGAACCTAGTGTTAAGACACTCCGTTTGTCCCTTTCCTTCGCATTTTAGATATTGCGTGTTAAGTGACGGAACTCAACGCTGAGTTTTGTCTTACGAGAGTAGATATATGAAAATAATTTAAATATAATGATTGTCCCGAGTGGGAATCGAACCCATAGTCAATCACGTTCACGTCAGATGGTGTTTGACTAACTGCACCATGACCTTAATCTGTCAAAATTACAATTAGATAATCAAACCTAACGCTTTATACACTAAAACCTTAAATTTAAGCTGGACTTTTTCCACATAGCAGGGTGGTATTCAGTAGTGACAGGACACTCCATTTGCTTCGAATTCCGGCTGAAGCGGAGAACGGAGTGTCTCAACACTACATTCTCTTATACAAAATTTTGATTGTGTACCTGATATAAATAACACTGTCAAATATTATAAAAATACTTCACTATTCCAATAGATTTGTTAACAGGAACATCCCACGTACAAAAAGGTAACTACACTAAACATCAAAAGCCTCAAAAGCTTTACATCTACATAACTTTCTCATATAAATACAATTACTCAATTAGAACCTACGACCCACGCGTTCAAGAATTAGGACGCTACCCACAAGACCGCCCAGAGTGTAATCATAGCAAGATTACATATATATCTATATATTAATACGTGAAACAAATACTTTGTACCCCTTAATTAGGCGGACGGAGGAGCATGAAATTTGGCACACTTTTTTTTATGGATAATCGATGGCAAACGAGCAGAACTACCACCTTATGGTAAGTGGTTACCTTCGCCCATGAATATCTACACCACTAGAGATGTTGTAGATGCGTTGCCAACATAGAGGATACAGATGGAAGGGAAGGATAATGTAGTAGTCCGCTATCGGAACTACCACATTTATAGTTCATATAGAGAAGGAATGCAGAATACTAATATTTTCTTAAAAAATAATGCAAAATATTATATTAAATTAATAAAATAAATGTTCCACACACTACCATGGTTTGACATCCATGTTTATATAAAGTGACATATACATACATACATTGCTAAAGACAACGCGATGTTAACTCGTCAACGGGTATACTAGTTAGTTTAAGGTTTAAAAGCATTTCCATAACATATATATAAGAAAAAAGTGGAGTTTAATTCTTCACGCTGTATCCCGCATATAGCATGGTAGGCAGAGGGAACCTGAGAACATACTGTTAAGACACTCCGTTCCCCACTTTCCGCCGAATTAACGCATTGCATGCTGAGTGGCGGAACTCAACACCGCGCTTAACATAATTACCAAATCCAGGAAATGAAAATACTAAACTTCTACATTTCCTGAAGTGGGAATCGAACCCACAACCTGTCGCGTTTACAGTCGCACGTTTGTGCCTCTGCGCCACGATATGCGTTGAACTATTTTTAAGTGTAAAAGATTTTTATATTTCTATACAAAATATATTCAAATTAAAATATTCAGTTCTATAATAATTATTTCAGCTAATTCATTCAATTAGTTTGATTGAGTCCAGTGACTTTGTTGAAGCTTCGTATTTTTTTTTCCATTTATTTCAATTACTCAATTTAAAATGTGAATAATTAATCCTATTAAATATTGTAGTTAATAAAAATAGACTGTTATGACGCAGTGGAACAGCGTTTGACTGTAAGCTTTGGTTGTGAATTCGATTCCCATTCGGGGGAATGATTATATTTGTTTTTGATTTTTTTTTAAAGTGTTCATGATACATATTTAGAAAACGTATAAAAATTTTAACGCAGCGGCACTCGAATCCGCACCTCTTGGAAACCGTCCAAGCGCTCTGACCACTAAGCCATGCGTTGTACATCCGGCTGCGTCGAAATTCATATACGAATACGCTTGTTACAACTTATTTATGTTGTTAGTATCTCTATAGAGAGATTTTTACAATTTTTTGCTACCCAAAGATTATTTCAATGAACAATTGGCAAGAGAGAATGCTATTTATTAAATATTTTTGAAATTTTTAAAGTGTTAATCACATACTTAGGAAACGAAAAACATATTTAGAAAACGTATAAACGTTTTGTAGTGGAGAACGGAGTGTCTTAACACTAGGTTTTCGAGGTCCCTCTGCCTACCGCATATAGCAGATATATGGGATACAGTGTGAAGCTAAAAAAAAAATCTTTTATTTTTTTTTTTTTCTTTTTAACGTCACGCTGTATCCCACATATAGCAGGGTAGGCAGAGGAAACCTGAGAACCTAGTGTTAAGACACTCCGTTCTCTTTCAACAAACACGTTCCCCACTTTCCGCCAGATTGAAGCATTGTGTGTTGAGTGGCGGAACTCAACGCCGCGCTTTGCCTTGTTACCAAACCCAGAAAATGAAAATATTTCATTTCCTGGAGTGGACTATTTATGCGGGACAAAACGTAAATGAACGCTACTTTGTGCTATAATATATGGCTATAGTAAAAAGTAGTAAAATTTCATTGCACTATCGCCTTAAAGATTAATTCTCATTACATAGACACAAGGTCGTATGGAACCAGTTTTATATTCATTACCGTTTTATGAGCCTTTAAATATCTTAGTTCTTTTATACTGCGTTGTATATTAGAAAAGCAATTTTTCTTCCTTAATTTTACTAAAGAAATATTGTACTTGGATGTGTACGCGGCGTTGAACTCCGCCACACAGCACATAACGTCCCAATTTCCGATAGTACCAATGTATACTTTTTAATCTTCTAAAGAATATTTGATGTATACACGGCGTTGAGTTCCGCCACGCAGAACACAATATCTCAATTTCGGGCGGAAACCGAACGACGTGTCTCGTCACTAAATAGACACTTCGTCACTTCAACGTAAACAAATAATAAAATATAAGTAAAAATTTTTAAGCCATCCGTATGGTTATGCGAATAGCACACCAACTACGCAAAATACATCTGTACATACACACATACATACATAGCCTCACGCTGTATCCCGCATATAGCAGGGTAGGCAGAGGGAACCCAGTGTTAAGACATTCCGTTCCCCACTTTTCGCCGAAGTGAGGAATTGCGTGCTGAGTGGCGGAACTCAACGCCGCGCTTTGACTATATAATATCATATGTATGTACGAGATAAAAGAATCATATTTCTATCAGCCAGACGTTCACTTTTATCTCTGAAGAGAAAATTCTAGAAACTTCTACTACCCAAAAAATATTTCTAAAATCAATCACTTGTCAAGAAAGAATGCTATTTATTAAACATTTCTCATATTTATAAAACGTATAAAAATTGAACAAAGCGGGATTCAAACCCGCGCCTCTTGGAAACCGTCCAAGCGCTCTGACCACTAAGCCATGCGTTCTATATTCAGCTGCGTCGAAATTCTTATAAGCTTGTTTACAACATACAACTTATTTTTGTTGTTAGCATCTCTGTAGAGAGATTTCTACAAATTTCTGCTACTGTTACCCATCTGGATATAGAACGGATGGCTTAGTATTCAGCGCGCTTGGACAGTTTCCAATAGGCGCAGGTTCGAATCCCGCTGCGTCCAAATTTTTATACGTTTACTAAATACGTTTTTCGTTTCCTAAGTGTGTGATTAACATTTTAAAAATCTTCAAAAATATTTCTCATATTATTAAAGTATTATTTACACTATTAAAATAAAATAATCATTACCCAAACGCATAAAAACTTCAAGCAGCGATAATAAAAAAGTTTTATACATATACTTTTTATTACTTCGATAGTGAATATCGTCCCTTCTTTACCATTAAAAGGGAGTCCTCAGTCAATCAGTACTTTCGTTTACTAACATCCTCTATGGGCCATTGGTTAATCTTATTAGAGAATACGGGCGCGGTCGTGACCTCAGACAAGATGTTAACTGTTCTCCATACAATGAATTGAATAAACTATTTTTTTTTTTTTTTTAATGGATAACGGATGGCAAACGAGCAAAAGGACCACCTGATGGTAAGTCGCTACCTTTGCCCATGACCATCTACAACACCAGAGATGTTCTAGATGCGTTTGCCTAGAGGATACAGATAGAAGGGGAGGACAATGTAGTAGTCCGCTATCGGAACTACCAGATTTTGGGGAAAGGATAGGTGGGAAAGAGGAAAGCCTGGCTTACATGCCATCGAACCGGAACACATCATAAAATATTTGGCGGTTCGACTTTGACATGATAGTGGTCGCGAGCCAGACGGAGGACGAACCTCCTACCACCAAACAAAACTAGTTCCTTCGACACTTTTTTTAGCTTCACGCTTAGCAGATAGGCAGAGCGAACCTGAGAATCTAGTGTTAAGACACTCCGTTCTGTTTTTAATATTTGTGGCGGAACTCAATGCCGCGCTTTGCCTTTTTACCAGAGCGAATAAATGAAAATACTAAATATTATTTAATATTTTTATTTCCTAGCTACACTAGAATCGAACCCACAACCCTTTAGGAATGTGTCGACATGTCATTGTCATTTATACATTGTGTGTTGAAAGCAAAGTGTTAGTAATAAGTATGTTATTATTTTTAATATATTCTTAAAGGAAATATTGGTTTTCTGGACATTTTCTATATGTACCCTATTTATATGCCAATTTTCATACTTCTCTATCCGCAGAGTTTTCATAAAAAGAGTTCGAAAGTTTTTCCTTCACGTACGAATACAATGCGTGGTATAATTTTAACTATAAGCGTATCCAACGCCTGTCGTGGCGCAGAGGTACAAGCGTGCGACAGTAAACGCGACAGGTTGAGGGTTCAATTCCCACTCCAGGAAATGGAATTTTTCATTTCCTGGGATTGGTAACAAGGGAAAACGCGATGGACACGCAATGCCTCAATTCGGCGGAAAGTGGAGAACGGAGTGTCTTAACACTAGGTTCTCAGGTTCCCTGTACCTATCCTGCTATATGCGGGATACAACGTGAAGCTATGTATGTAAGTATGTATTACTTTTTTATGAAACAAAAAAGGTCTATTTTTTAGAAATGTATCAAGTATTTTTATAAGTGTGTTAGAGATAAAAGTTACAAATACAGATATATGCAAATCAATATAAAAAGTTACTTATTATATAAGTATGCTTTTATTCAACTAAGAACAGCTATCTATGAAAATTAAACGATTGCGTCATTGAGTGACAGGCTGAGAAACTCAGCAAAATTACTTTTCAAACAGCAGCAGGTAGGGCATATATATATATATGTGTGTGTAAAAGTGTGTGTGTGTGTGTGTGTGTTAGTGTGTGTTAGTGTGTGTGTGTGTGTGTGTGTGGTGTGTGTGTGTGTGTGTGTGTGTGCGTGTAAAAGTGTGTGTGTGTGTGTGTGTACATAAATTTAAAGGTGTGGGATTTATTAAGTTTGGTATAATTAAAAATAAGATTTTGAGTAAAATAGTTTATTTTAACTTTACAAGATTATTATTTCATATAGTTCATTAAATATATCAATTCATTTCATTAAACACACGTTGTTATATATATATATATAAAGATAGTAGGCAAAGAAAGAGTATATATATATATATATATATATATATATATATATATGTTATATATATATATATATATATATATATATATATATATACAAAGTTTATATTATTACACCCAAAAAACAAAAAATAAAAACGGTAATTGACAATAGATGATCTAACAGATACAGAAAGAATAATCACTGAAATCATTAATTAATTCATTCATAATCATCATCAATTAATTATTCGTCCAAACGACAAACATAATCTTAAGTGAAACATGAAAAATATTTAGACTCAGTTATTAAGCGTCAAGACTATAGTAATTGTACACTTTCAACTAATAACCACCTTACAAAAAGATAGAATTCAGTCACTTCCTGTGTTACAAAATAATTTAAACTACACCTTATTACTCGCTTTGCGTCGGGTTACGTCTCTAAAACACGACGCAAATTGAAACGACGCAAAGTGAAAATAGAATTTATATAGCAAACCATTTAATGATCGAAGATAGGTTCCAGGCCACGAAAATACTACAATACCTTTAAAAATGAAATATAACAAAGTAAATTTTGGCAAACAAAAATAATATACAAAAACGTATCCAATTAAACAAAAATAAACTACATATTCATTTAATTTTATGGGAAGCTTAATTAAAAATTCATCACTTCGTCTGATAAGTCCATAGTATCTGCTGTCGTTGGCTCTGGCTTTCTTTCACAAAAAACTTGGTCCAATGTTTGTTGAACAGTTCTTTTTCAACGTAAGATAAATTTCCCAGCAATTGATATTCTCGTAGCTATCGCCTGGGACACTTTTATACCCTTCCGCCGGTCAGGATCGCTTTTTAAAAAATCTCCATAGCTTCGCGTCAATCAAACACAACGCTTTAGGAAATTTGTTTGTTTTGTTCTTTAGAGATTTCTATTAAGTGGTCACTGTCATCTTTCTCTACAGCAAACTGCAACCTGAAGCTGCAATAGTTCTTCATTAGAAAATTGGTTGTGCGAGGTTAGCAATTCATTTTTATGTCGGTCTTCTCCCATACCTTCAAAAATTAGACTCTAGCCAAATTGAAATTCTCATGACAACAGCTGGTGTACCATCAACTTCAAAGTAACGCTTTGTGAACACATTCAGGCCATATTTTTAAGCTTTCAAACACCATTCATGCAAGATGGTTTAACTCCTCTTCCCACGAATCGTGTGAAATGGATTTTTATGGCTTTCATACTTGAATCTTTTCCAAAACTCTAACATGGTAGGCTTATGTTTGTCCATCAGTCTCACCTCTTGTTATTTAAATGTTCGTCTAGCTGCAATAACTTTCTTTGAAAGCCGATATTACCCCCTGATCCATCGGCTGAATAATTGGTGTCGTATTACGTGGAAAAAAACAACAGCCGTTTTCGACAACTCATCAACACAACCAAGTGCTAGGTTACTTTCGTTCACCAGAACCAAAGCCTTGAATTTTAAGTTTCCTTGATGCAATAAGTTTTTATTTCTGAATAAGCACAAGTTGTAACCCAGCTTTAAATAATGATGTTGTCATCCATGCTTTTTGTTTGCTCTCTGCCAATGGACAGGAAGCAGATTCTTTCGGAATAACCTTCTCATAGCTCTTTGATTTTGTGTGATTTATAAAATGAGAAATGGTTTAAATTTGAAATCAACATTTGCATTACCACCAAGGAGAAGAGTCAGTCTCGTCCCTTGAAGTTGGGGCTTTAAATCCCAAGCCGCAGATTTTTCTTTTCTGTTTTAGATAAACGTTCTGCCTGTGCAGACGTTTCCAAATAACCCAGTCTCCTCGTGTCAACAACACAGTACCTTGTTTCGAATCATAGCCTCATGAATTAATGTTTTTAACTCTGTAGGGTAGCGTTCTGCAGCAGTTATATCAGCGCTGAAGGCTTTTCACCTTAGCAGAAATGCTGCGCAGATTTTGCTCGAACCTTAAATCTTCTCAAACTGCCCTGACTAGCTTCAAAATGTTTCATTCTCACTACCAATGGCATTATCGTCGGATATTACTTTACTTTTATGTCATCAAATGCTTTTTGCTTTCTTCTGAATTACCATTTTACTTAATGATATTCTCTCTGCGCAACTTGATTTTCAATCCAAATAGAAAGCAAGGACTCCATTTTGATCATCGAAGCACTTGTACGAGTCATCATTTTAGCATCTAGTGATGTTGCAAACCTTGCAGCTGTCTCTTATTTATCCCCATCTCGATCTCTAATAGTTCTGACAGTTGTTGCAGCCAAACCAATAGCTCCCTTGCTATCTCCCACAGCCTTTCTCCTTATCAAATCGTCTCAGAATATCTAATTTTGTCTCCAAGCTGATACTTTTTAGTATTTTTTGGCAATTCTACCAGCAGCGCCCTTTTCCCCTCATATTTGGTTAAAAATTACAAATTTATGTAAAAAGGAATATAACTCTGCCAATAACAAATTGGGGGAATATTTATCTTTTAAAACTGTTCACCACGTAAAAACTTTTACATATGTAAATGTATTATTCTCTTTAAAAAAAGCAATAATATACTACCATTACCTCACACACTACGTGTAATTAAACTGAACTCTAAAATAAGGAAAACAAAATGACAAGTTAGAAAGGGAATCCCCAAATTTTGATGACATGGTGCAATTAAAAACAAAGGTGTTGCCATATTTTGGGAAAAAAAAATCAAAATAAAATTAAAGACTCAAATCTAAAACAACGCAACTTTGAAAATCTAACGACGCACAGTGAAAAAAAGTAAACATTAAGCAGCGTAACTTCAAAAAAAACGCAAAACGAAACGACGCAACGCGAGTATTGGTGTACTTGCAAATATATTCAAAGTGTATGCTTATCTATTGTGGATAGTCTAAAGATCACTTTTCTGAAAACATAACTTTATCTTTCTTGATATATTTTCAATTATGTAATTATCGTTCATATTTGATATTTTTCACTTGAATTCATCATTTACTGATCATCGTTCTTGATATTGCTATACCTCGAACTGCTGCATATCGTTTTTTTTTGACATATATATAAAAATTGAAGATGTTTTTTTTGATATTCCTCTTGATTCCTGAAAAGATATAATTTCCACAGAACACCAAATGGATTATTTTGAAAATTCATAATTAGTCCAAAATCAAGAATTTCTCATTTGTGAAACAATTAATAAAGTTACTGATGTTTGTCTCCTACATTTCGATGTAAAATGTTCATAGAAAGCCACACGTTGGACGATGGACTGGTATATATATAACAAGTATCAGTCCTCCGTCGGTCCGGTGGCTCACATGAGAGAAGCCTCAACCTTAAATTTAAAAATATTATTCGGAAAGAAGAATACACTCCAATTAATGTTTCTTACCACATTCTTCTCTATAAAAAAGTGAGAGTTATCTTTTCTTCAAATTTTCAGCAAACAATTCATAGGAAGTTATACGTCAGACGATGAACTGGAAAAACTGAACATACCAATTCTTCGTATGACGTTACTTCGTATGAAGGAGTTTCTTGCATAAAAGAAATAAATTGTCTGTAACACAAAATTTCTTTCAAAATTTTAGTTCCTTTTGAGTCATCGTGGGAGTTGTAACGTCCAGTTGGTAGACCCATTAAGCTTACCAATTCCTCGTCTGCCACCTCGTATGTAGAATAATAGAAAAGCATAAAAACGAAATAAAGGAATATTATAAGAAGAAAATTTAATTAGACAAACAAATATTACTTTCTCCCTTAAATAAAAGCACAACAAAAGATTTTTAAAAGATCCTGTCGTATGTTCATGGGAACTATATATACCAGAAGGTAATCTGGTAAAAATTGGACTTATCTATATCTTTTTGTTAGTCTTTAGTTAGGAATAAGGCAAAAAGTGTTTGGGTACATAAAAGAAATTTATAACAAAAATGTGGATTATTTTCTCATTGATGATCGTACGATTCCTTGATAGAAAAGTAGGTGGTGATGAAATTCTGAAAAAAAAATATTATCTACCGTCAACGACAAAAAACAGAAGACCATTAATGTAATAATAAGTATATTACATGATATAACAATACATCTACAGACATCTAACAACAAAATCCAGTTCTTTATCAATTCTTGCAACAAATGTTATCAAAAAGATTTGTCCAATTCACCACACGGAGTTTTTAAATTGATTGATCATAAAATGCGAGAAGGCTGACGATGAGTTTGCATTAAATAGACATGTGCAAGCCCCCCGTCAGCCTTCGCATCCCATGATTTCTTTCTTATTTCCCAGCTTCTTGTAAATTGATATTTTCTTTCTTCAATTTATTTCTACTTATTTTATCCTTTAGTTTTATACTCAAGAAAATTAATAGAATTTCTGCACTCTTCTTTGCCTTTGTAAATTCGCGCAAAGAAAGGAGACTGACGATGAGTTTGCTATGCACTAACATATGCAAGCCCCCCGTCAACCTTCCCCTTGCGTGATAATTGAATAAGTTTTATATAAAAGATAATAAATTCCTTTAGCATTCCATGACTACACCTAACGCTTGCCAATCCCATAGTGTTGAGAACGAGAAGCTAGGTAACAATTGTAGGCATAAAAGCTCATTTAAAATGCATAAACACTCGTTCGCACTGGCCCCACGTGGCCTCTGTCCACATTCCTTCAACCTAACCAAATTAAAAGAATATACTGAATCATATAAAACGTAATTAACATTTTTCTTATATAAAATTGAAAATAATTTAATTTCTTCGTGTAAACGTTAGGAACTTCTACTCCAGTTTTTCTTATCCTTGATTCTAGGATTAGATGTAGATATGGATAGAATTCTTGCTCTTTCTTGTCTTTCTTTTGTAGATAGTTCATGAGAAGTGAGAAGGCTGACGATGAGTTTGCAGTGTCTGAAACTTGCAAGCTCCCCGTCAACCTCCACCTCACATGATTTTTCTTTGCAAAATTATTTAAAAAAGAATAATTATCCTTGATTTGTTACAAATAAAAAAAAACCTTAAAAGTAAATACAACTGTACTACTAACTATACTTTGGCATATACCTATAGTTTTGATGACAATTGTTGTTAACACAAATGGCTTTCTGCCTTAATAAAATGGCGGATTACATCTCACCCAATATGGGTATCAAATGAAAGGGCATCACTTCTAGAATACAATACATTGGCGCAAAAACTCACTTTAAAAAATGAATACTTATCTAATCCCTAAATAATGAAACCTCAATACTTATCTATATAGGGCATTCAAATCATAACTACAAAAGCATGTTACTAATTAAAGAGTATTCTAATAAAGTACTAATCAAAAACATCAATAGCTTTTGTTTTGAATCTATAACCATTGTTAAATATGGATAATAGAAAAAATGTAAGCACAGATTATCCATTGAAGTCAAACATAGAATAGTTTACAATTCATTGAAAAAATATGAAAAGTATGTATTGTTTCACTAATTATCATTCAGTGGGTAATCAGTATATATAATATCTTTGTGCTACTGAGTGACTGACTAACAAGGCGAAATTAAGGCATACTTTCCATTGAAAGCTGAAATTTGGCATGTAAAAATATTTCGAAATTCATACGAAAACGGGGAAAAACGTGATTTTAGATTTTATAGCCCACGCAAACAAAGACCAACAGGAACAACTTTGTATAAAAGTATCATTATACTACTTATAAAATTACATTTTTTTTTAACTTCACGCTGTATCCCGCATATAGCAAGGTACGCAATAGGAATCTGAGAACCTAGTGTTAAGACACTCCGTTCTCTGTCAACATTTCCGTTCCCCACTTTCCGCCAGATTGAGGCATTGTGTGCTGAGTGGCAGAACTAAACGCCGCGCTTTGCCTTATTACCAAACCCAGAAAATGAAAAATTCCATTTGCTGGAGTGGGAATCGAACCCACAACCTATAGCGTTTACAGTGGCACGCTTGTGCCTCTGCGCCACGACAGGCGTTATATGTGTCGTTAGGCGTGTCGTAGGATACATCTAGTAAATGTATAATATATAAAAAAAATTGAACAAAGGTTTAATAATTGCATTCCTACTTATAAATTGACATGATTTTTTAACATTAATACTCCTGATACTCTTTATTCATCTCATTCTCTTACATGTGTGAATTGCACACATATATTATTTTAATTTTAACTTTACTCGTCTCTTATATATAGCAAAGAGAAATAGAAAGAACCTAGTGTTAAGACACTCCATTCTACATTTTCTAGGCATACATATAAAAATATATTGACCCATAATAATAATAATATAATAGTAATATTTACACATATATTTTCCTTGTATTTTTTAATTTCTTTATTATTATTTTTTTTTATGACCCGTATATCTATCTAAAAGTGCGACATAGATATTCACCACTCACAGTGAAAAACGGAGTGTCTTAACACTAAGTTCTTTCCTTAAACTACAAAAAATCATATATCTGTCTGTTTACTTGAATATCAATAAAAATTAGGTCGACGTTCTATCAGAATTAATCAATTGATAAGCAGGATGTGCTCGTTACGCCTACTACGAGCACTAACATTATAACTTTTGTTATGAGAAAGCTGCACGTGAGTGCGCTCATTGCTTTTTATTGGGGACAATTGCGAAAATTACCGAGAGATTCTTTGTGAATGAAAATTAAATAAATAATGTACCTTTAGTTTTGATGACAATTGTTGTTAACACAAAATGGCCGCCTCAACAAAATGGTGGATCACATATTTTTAAACAGCCCACTTTTTTTGTAGTGTCGAGACACTCCGTTCTTCACTTTCTACCCGAAATCGTAACATTGTGTGTTGTATGGCGGAACTCAACGCCGTATTTTCTCTTACTAACCGCTTTTATAGTAAGAGACTGTTCTACTACTACACTAAAATGGTCTCAATTTATTTCTTAACAGTTTGAAAATAATTAAAAAAAAATGAAAGAATTATAACTATATGAATAATTTCAAATATTGAAATTTTGTTCACGTTTTGAATGGAACTCGATATGAACATGCAAAGATGTATTATTAATTGGCATTAGCAGTATATTTACTAGAATATTTCTCTTTTGAAATTAAAAAAAAAGTGAAAAGATTGTTAGTTGCTAAGGTTAAACTGTAATATGGATTAATACTTAATTGATAGATAGGTATATATAGTAATTGATATTTTTTTTTTATAAAAACAAGTTACTTAAGAATCAGAAAAGATTTTTAAATAAATTAATAATTATTTTTTTATAAAAACTGTACCAAATTCGGAAAGACCCTTCCTTAATTTTTAAATTAATTAGTGAAGAACAGAGTGTATAACTTATTAGGTAAAACAGGATACTCTCTTCCTGTACAAAGGTAAGCCAATACGCGATCGATATATAAAAAAATATACACCTAACTAACATAAGATAGGCTGTATAAATTTAAAACTAATCTAAAATTATTAAAACCTACTATGAATATATTAACAAAATCAATCCCACTCAAGGAAAAAATTATATTAATAAATAACAAATTCTCCCCTCTAGCAAGACATAACGCGGCGTTGAGTTCCGCTAATGAAAACGTAATTTGAAATTTGGGCGAAAAACGGTACACAGAGTGTCATGACACTAGATTCTTTCTGACTACCCTGTTCGCAAGATACAGTATGACAAGTGTGAGATACAGTGCAACTATCATTCCCCATTATAAAATTAAATTAAAAATAAAACAAAAAATATACACTATAAAGAACAAAGAGTACAAAATCGTTACAGACAAAGTCCCGGGCAAAGCTAAAGTTACACGCCCCTCTAGAGCCACGTCCAGAGACGCGCGCATACCTCTACCCCACCCTTCACCCTTCTACAAATTACCTTTTTTTATGCAAAAATTACACAAAATATAATAAAATAATCACTTAAAAATACCTATAAAAATAATATTTTACCGATTATTCACTATTTATTCGTTAAAATCGATATTTAATATCAAATAACAAAGAACTATAACGCGCCTGTCTCACAGACGCCATATGCAAAATCGATATTTGTAAAACTTGAATAATCTTTACTTAATTAATACTAATAAATACATATAAACACTTATAAATGAATATAAAAACTTAATTATTGCATTTCTATGTACTAAATCTATGATTAATTAAAAAAATATGTTAAAAAATAAGGAAATATTACATAAAAATTGCTAATAAATTTCATTTTTAATACAAAATATAAACTAACTCATAAATACAACTAAAAGTGAAAATAATAATGAAAATACTATTCTAAGAGCTATACATAACCAACGCCCATAATAACCTAACAGTATCGATTTTTTAACTAGCCCTCAAATAACCTCTAAATTTAGGCAAAAAAACTAAAATAATATAGAAATATACTAAAAAATAATAAAATTATAATATTTTAGTGTAAATTTTAGTAAAAATTTATATATATAAGGATTACTTACTAAGGTTTGCGGACGACACGAGCGCTCAGAGCCAGGGTGAAATGGCGAATCGCCTTCCACCCTCGCCCCTTACGAGTGTCGTATATACTACGTATAGATGTTTAAACGCAAACTATTGACAGATAAAAATGTATTTTTTATGAAGAAAACAATAAAATAAATATTTATTTTGATTATATATTTTGAAGGAAATGTAAAATATAGTATTTTCATTTCTTGGGTTTGGTAACAAGGCAAAGCGCGGCGTTGAGTTCCGCCACTCAACACGCAACGCCTCAATTTGTCGGAAAGTGAGGAACGGAAATGTTGAAAGAGAATGAAGTGTCTTAACACTAGATTCTTTGGTTCCCTCTGCCTATCCCGCTATATGCGGGATACAGTGTGAAAAAAAATATATATATTTTGATTATGATATCAAAAAGGTCATTTTTGAAACGTACGTATATAGGCGTAAGTAAGCGAGTAGTAATGTAAGCGACAATTTTGCTAAATAGTATATTAATAATATAAAGAATTGGGTAATTTTAAATAGTTATTTTATGAAGAATTGGTAAAGGAATTAATTTCTTTGTGTATTTTTTTATTATGATATTAGAACAGGAATTTTAGAAACGTAAGTGTAGAGTAATATAAGCGAGAATTTTGCTAAGTTATACTCGTATGTTAACAATATGAAGGATTAATTAATTTTAGACCGTTTTGTTTCTTTTTTTTTAGTAAAGTAAGCAGAGAAAACCTAGTGTAAAGACACTCCTTTTTCTACCGGATTTCGAGACATTAAGTTTTGAGTGGCGGAAGTTAATGTTTTATTTTGTCATAGCAGAGTGAGGAAATTTAATTAACTTAATTTTTGATTTCATGTAAAGGAAATTATTTAATATTAATTGACCAAGTGAACTTCGTACCACCATTTTGTGTCTTTCTAATCACAGTTTAAGAACATGTAATCCTTTCCATAAAGTTATCAACTTTATTAAAAGTAAATGACTTATAAATTTAAAAATTCCGAGAATGTTACTATAATTTGAAATAGAATAAAAAAAAATTTTTCGTCATATACAAACCTTGTTCTCGAAAATAAATCCTATTTGCTACATTCATTTAAAAATCATTCGTGTACATTTAGTATATGTAATTATCTGTCATTATATATTAATATGTTAAAACAAAATTTAACTTAAACGAAAAATACGCATAATATGTCTCTAGCGAAACAGATACTCCAAAGCAGAGAATCAAATCACTACCTTCTTCCTACACCACAAAATCCATAACAACTTAGAAACACTAAAAAAACACATATCTATACTTACATCTATCTATTAAAACAAAAATTATGAACCTCAGTAAACAAAACTAAATAAGCTATGTACACTGTACATATACTGCAAACTTGAGTACCAATATATTAGGATGCGAGACAAATACTTCAACGAGGGGTCGATAAGAGTACCGACACCCTAAATCATTCTCCCGTGAACCCGACAGGTAATATGAGACGTACTACCTTTTATAATATTATGAAATGTTATAATTAAGAAGAACTTAGTGTCTAGACACTCCGTTTAACATTTTTGGCTAAAAATCTATACATTGCATATGAAATATTTTAGTCAGAGAGAACGTACACGTACGAACGAACGAACGTAGGGTTACGACACTCTTTTTTTTTTTTTTATGGATACCGGATGGCAAACGAGCAGAAGGACCGCCTGATGGTAAGTGGTTACCTTCGCCCATGAACATCTACAACACAAGAGATGTACTAGATGCGTTGCCAACCTAGAGGATACAGATGGAAAGGGAGGATAATGTAGTAGTCCGCTATCGGAACCACCACATTTTGGGGAAAGGATGGGTGGGAAAGGGGAAAACCTGGCTTACATGACATCGAACCGGAACACATCATAAGATATTTGGCGGTTCGTCTTTGACATGACAGTGGTCGCGAGCCAGACGGAGGACGAACCTCCTACCACCAAACAAAACTCTGTTTCAGCTTATACGCGACGTCGACTAGTCGCCGGCAACTCGGTCGCCGACAACCAAAACATGGCCAGAAGACCGAGCCGAGCGACAGAAAATACAAGTGAACTATAGTAAGTTACAGTCGACAGTGCGTATAAGCTGGTCTTTGTCTTAAGAGAATTTTGAACTTCATATGGTTTATTGCAGAGCACGTTCTATTTATACTGTGGCGAAAATAACAAATATATATTTTTTCACGCTGTATCCCGCACATGACAGGGTAGCCAGAGGGAACCTGAGAACCTAGTGTCAAGACACTCCGTTCTCTTAACATTTCCATTCCCCTCATTCCGCCCCCTTTTCGCCGCTCATGACTGGCGGAACATAACGCCGTGCTTTTTTACTAGAGCGAAGAAATGAAACTACAAAATATTAACTATTAAAAAATATATAATTATTCTGAATTAATTCCTAAAAGAATCCAAAAAGTTTCAAAATTAGTGATGTACTTTAAAGACAATTCCATACAAGGCTTTCGTCTCAACGTCAAGTTAGTAACACGTCAGTCCCATCCCTACGTAGCGTGAATAAATCAAGTGCCGGCACCTCTTGATCCTTTAAATAAGTACGGCCGCATGTGTGAAATATCGATGTTCTTTGTATTGTGCGTTACAATGGTTGAGAAAAATTAATTAATATAAATAATTTTAATTACAAATATACATAGCTTCACGCTGTATCCCGCATATAGCAGGGTAGGCAGAGAGAATCTAGTGTTAAGTCACTCCGATTCCCATTTTCCGCTGAATTCAGCCATTGCGTGCTGAGTGGCGGAACTCAACGCCGCGCTTTGCCTTGTTACCAAACCCGGAAATGAAAACTTGCATTTCCTAGAGTGGGAATCGAACCCAACTCAACTCAACCTGTCGCGTTTACAATCGCACGCCAGTGCCTCTGCGCCAAGACAGGCGTATTTTAATTAAATTATTTTATTTTGACTTGTTTTTTGTGGAGAGGACAAGGTAAAAGAGTGTTCGGGACACCTGATGGTATGTGATATCCGCCTATAACCATGTAAAACACTGAAGGAGCTACGTATGTGTAAGGTTTAAGTAGGCGCGAACTACGATTTTGACTTTGACTTTGACTTTAATTTTGACTTTGAATTCGATTTTGACTTCTATTATTTGTATTTATTGAAAATAGATATAAGAATTGAACTTAGAATCAGTGTCAATAGAAAGAATCTTAGAATCAATTAAGTTCAACTGTGATTGGTATAGTAATACTTTTTACGACACAGCAATCAGAGAGATACTAGTGTCAACATATTCCTTTCTCCCACTTTCCACCCAAATTCTAAATATTCAATGATGAGTGGCGAAACTCTACAGAGATCTATCTTACTAGAACGAAGAAGTGAGAATCAAATAAACTTACTCCCCCGAGAGGGAATCGAATCCACAACCAATCACGACGGGTTGCGAGCCGACTATGATCAGATGCTATCCCACTGCGCTATTATAGTCCAAATGATAATTTAAGTAAATAAAATAATTTATACGATGAGACAAATAGACATTTTACTATTATATCTATCAATTATTAAGTATAAAGCAAACATATAAAAAAATACATATTTTTATCTCCACTTACCTTCTTTCTCTGTTGTAGATAGGAAAACGGAACCCAGTGTTTTTCAATACTATTTTGATCACTACGGACACGTGGTCCATATTATTTGTTCATTTTAGGGAATTATTACATAATTGCTACTGATTAAGCTTAGAACTAAGATGTGAATCACTATTTACAAGTAAGTAATGCCTAAGAGAGTGTTAAGACACTCCATTCTCCATAAAAAAAACAACATTTACTTCAATAAATTTACAACTACAAGTAGTAATACCGATGAGAATCACATAATAAGCTATTCGCAGCACGTCTATGCAGCGCGTACGTCGGACATCCTTCTAGATCCCCACGCACTTAACCTGTTTGTTTACCTGGTTTTACTTGATTTTGTATATTTAAATTATATATTTTTTTGTAGTTTCACGCTTTATGTCGCGTAACAGAATAGGAAGAGAGAATTTAGTGTCAAGACACTCTGTTTTCCGTTAAATTTAATATATTTAATTGTAAAGTATTTATGTATAGTATAAAGAACAGGGCTAATTTGTTACTTTCACAGGTTAACTGAAAGAAATCTATTCCAGAGATAAGTCCACCTTAGTGAATGATAATTTTTGTTATTTTTTTATTCTTTAACTTTGTAAATGCAATGAAGAATATGAAGTCCAATTTTGTATGAAATCTTACTAATACTATTACTAAGAAAACATACGCAGTTATAAAAAACGAAAGATTGTGATGATAGATGGATGTCTTCTTTCATGCAGAACGCTTTACAGTAATATAGCTTAGACATCAGAATAACATAGGTTACAATTTTTTTTTTTTTTTTTTATTGACAACGGACGGCAAACGAGCAGAAGGACCACCTGATGGTAAGTGGTTACCTTCGCCCATAGACATCTACAACACCAGAGATGTTGTAGATGCGTTGCCAACCTAGAGGATACTGTTGGTAGGGGGGACAATGTAGTAGTCCACTATCAGAACCACCACATTTTGGGGAAAGGATGGGTGGGAAAGGGGAAAATCTGGCTTACATGCCATCGAATCGGAACACATCATTAGATATTTGGCGGTTCGTCTTTGACATGATAGTGGTCGCGAGCCAGTCGGAGGACGAACCTCCTACCACCTAACGAATTTATAATGTTTCCTTTGTCATTTGGCCATAATGTATATGTTTTTAAAAAGATTTGACGCATGTCGTGGCGCAGAGGCACAAGCGTGCGATTGTAAACGCGACAGGTTGTGGTTTCGATCCTCACTCCAGGAAATGGATTTTTTTATTTCATGGGTTTGGTAACCAGGCAAAGCGCGGCGTTGAGTTTCGCCACTCAGCACGCAATGCCTCAATTCGGCGGAAAGTGGGGAACGGAGTGTCTTAACACTAGGTTCCCTCTGTCTACCCCGTTATATGTGTGATACAGCGTGAAGCTACGTAATGTTATGTAATGTATCTATTAATTAATACGTGAAGCAAAAGCTTTGTACCCCTTTTAACGAAAATTACGCGGGCAAAGGAGCATGAAACTTGGCATACTTATAATTTATATAGTGAAGGCGTGCAGAATGATAATATCTTTTTTAAATAATGCACAAAAAACACAATAAATTAATAAAATAGAAGTTTCACACACTACCATGGTTCGATATCCATGTTTATATAAAGTGACATATACGTTATTAGACAACGCGTTACTAACGCGTCAACGGAGACATTAGTGTATAGAAATACGAATGTAATATGAATGTAAGTGCAATTTTAGTGTTGTAACAAGTGAGGGAAGATTAAATCGTACTATAATGACTCTATCATAGGTTGTTGTGAAATTGTCTTAATA
>JAKGSA010001150.1:0-12615 GCA_033558755.1 Philaethria dido | reverse complement strand
TATATATATATATATATATATATATATAAATAGAATAAAGAATAAAAAAGGCCATCACGGTACAGTGGAACAGCGTTTAACTGTAAACGCGATTGGTTGCGGGTTCGATTTCCACTCAGAAAATAATTAAATTTAAATTACTTTACTCTCCGCTCTGATAAGATAAAACGAGATATTAACTTTCACTATTTAACACATAATTTTTGCATAAGGCTATTTATATAGCAAAGTTCTTTACAATATTTCATTCACACAAACATGTCTAACTCTAACTATTACATTTTATTTACTGAAAGCGAACTCCCGTGGTGATTGTTAAACTGCAACTGATTTTTTTTTTTTTTTTTTTTATGGATATCGGATGGCAAACGAGCAGAAGGACCGCCTGATGGTAAGTGGTTACCTTCGCCCATGAACATCTACAACACAAGAGATGTACTAGATGCGTTGCCAACCTAGAGGATACAGATGGAAAGGGAGGATAATGTAGTAGTCTGCTATCGGAACCACCACATTTTGGGGAAAGGATGGGTGGGAAAGGGGAAAACCTGGCCTACATGCCATCGAACCGGAACACATCATAAGATATTTGGCGGTTCGTCTTTGACATGATAGTGGTCGCGAGCCAGACGGAGGACGAACCTCCTACCACCAAACAAGTTCAACAACTTTGGATATTTGGTATTGCTCTGAATTTTGATACTTGGTTGGTAATAACTTGATAAGAAAATTGACAAATTTAAATACACAAAATGATCATTCGTCATATGTATACGCGAATTAAAGAAACAAATTTAAACAAGATGCACTAAAAATGACGATTATAACGAATAACTCAAAAACTTCTGCGTTATAAGGAGGTTATAAAAAATATAATAATATTTTGATTGTCAATATTGATATTTAAAAAAGACCATCCTGGTGCAGAAGAAACTTCTCATGCTCAACTGCTCTGCTCTGACTTGCAAACGCAAATGGTTGAAGGTTCGATACCCATTCGAGGATATGATTACATCAAAATTATTTTTATTTCTCCCCTCTGGTAAGACAAAGCGTGTCGTTAAGTTCCGCCACTCACCCTCAATGTCTTGAATTCGGGTGGAAAGAGGAGAACGGGATCGACACTAGCTTCTTTATAATTACCCTAATACTTCAGAAGTCGATAAATTTCAAAGGTCCATACGACGATTCTAATAACCTTGTGTTAATCCAAATCTCTTATAAATAAATCCTAAACTGGTATCAAAAAAATGACGAAGAAGTTTAAACAAAATTCGCTGTACCAAATGAATATAGGCAAAAAGCACTTTTGGTAAAAACACACGCCAACTAAACTCTGCCAGCAACAACGATTAGTTTGCTGACTTATAATTGAGGTATCGACAACCTAACGTTAGAACGTATTCACCAGTATATTCTATGAATCTAATTTTAAAACAGAATATATGTTTTTTTAGGGAGAATATTATAATAAGAATAAAGAAGAAGGTGCTCAGGTGGTTTGGGCACGTCGAGAGGATGAGTGATGAAAGAATGGTGAGAAAGATATATGAAGCAAAGGTGAGTGGCAAGAGAGGTAGGCGGAGACCTCGGTTGACCTTCGAGAACACAGTAGCAATGATACTGAAGGAAGGTCACGTAAAGAGCATGAGGACCCCCCAGAAGGCATGTATGAAGGTTAAAGAATATGGACGAGGCGAAAGAGTTATGCAGGGACCGTAGCGTTTTGCGCTCTGTTCGCTATGATTATCCCGCTAGAAACAAAACGTGAAGCTAAGTATATGTTTTTTTTTTCAGAAATAAGCATAGGACCTAGTGTCAAAACACTCTGTTCTCTTTCTGCTGGAATTTCGAATTGCAAAAAATTACGCGTTTTTGCCTTTTCATAGCGAGGGAGTCGAAATAATTTAAATATAACTATTCCCTGAGTGGGAATTGAACCCACAATCAGATGGTTGTCGGTAACATAGATCCTTTTATAGCCAGATACTGTAAATATAAATAATCGATGACAGATTAAAATATATAATGAGAAAATCTTCCTTCAATACCATTATTTTTGTATTAGAAGATTATCATCAGATAATTACATAGATAATTGTAAAATTGATAACGGTATATTTTATTAAGTACATTGTTTCAAATAAATAATTATTTAGTTTATTGTTGATCTTACTCTAACAGTACACTTTTTAGGAGGTACCAGATTCTAGAATAACAGCAGCAGAAAGACCAAAATATCTTAGAAAAGAAAATATCATTTTTAATCAAAATTATTTAAGATACCCAAATTCCAACAAGTTCCAATATTTATTTAGAATTTCTGATTTTTACATTTGTAAGTAAATAAAGCTGTTCTTACATATAAAAAAATCTTTTAATATTAAAAAAATATATACAAACAAAAATCAACTATACACATAATATGTTGTGTGCTAAAATACAGTAGAATTGATAACCTCCTTTTGTAAAATCGGTTAAAAACACTACAGAAACAACAAGACATCAATCTTTAAGCAAGGCAAGTAAAACATAAACTTTTCATTTTCTTTGTGAACTGTTCCTAGCTCTCCCAATAGACTAAACTATGCAACTCGAGGTACGACAGTAGACAGTATATAGACAGATCGCAGTTACGAAGTTCGTCTCCCTGGACAGATATCGAGATGCGAATACTGCATGTGGAATTATTTAAATATAAATAATATGATAAGGTAACAGCTTCACGCTTTTTATTTATTGCAGAGATAATCTAGTATCTAGGTACTCTGCTCTAGGAAAATATGAATTATAAGAAATTATTGAATATAAATTATTAATTATAAGAAATTTTTAAAATATAGCAGTATTGTCTTGAAATAGTACCATAGAAATCATCGAAATGCATTAGGAAAGCGTCTAACTGTGAACATGATTGTTGTAGGTTCGATTTTCACTCGAAAGAAGGACTTTATTTAAAAAGCTTTTTATTTTGTTCGTTCTTGTACAAGCGCGGCGCTGAGTTCCGCCAATTAACACACAATATCTCGAATTAACGCCTTTTTCACATTGCAAATACGTCAGAGAGGGACTAGGGTCGAGACACTCCGTCCTACTTTTTTCCTATATCGAAACATTTCGTATTGAATGTCAGAACTACGGTTTTTCATACTGCAGATGCACCACTAATATCTCCATCCTACATAGACATACACAGATGGTAACAAAAAAAGAAGTTGTAACAAGCGTACAACATTTTCGAAGTAGCTCGATAAGAACGTATGCCTTACATATCTAGAGAATTCAAACTTTTTTTTTTTTTTATGGATACCGGATGGCAAACGAGCAGAAGGACCGCCTGATGGTAAGTGGTTACCTTCGCCCATGCACATCTACAACACAAGAGATGTACTAGATGCGTTGCCAACCTAGAGGATACAGATGGAAAGGGAGGATAATGTAGTAGTCCGCTATCGGAGCCACCACATTTTGGGGAAAGGGTGGGTGGGAAAGGGGAAAACCTGGCTTACATGCCATCGAACCGGAACACATCATAAGATATTTGGCGGTTCGTCTTTGATATGATAGTGGTCGCGAGCCAGACGGAGGACGAACCTCCTACCACCAAAAAAACTAAAAAAAAAACTGTTTTCATGAGACACGGGTTCGAGTCCATACATTGAAATATTTATACGTTTCTAAATATTTTTCTGTTTTTAATGTGTGAATCATTATTCACTTAAAAAATGTTAACAAATTTTAGATTAAAAATTCTGAATATAAAAAACTTATAAATTGAGAAACTAAATCATAGAACTAGTTTATATATAATCAATAAAACATAATATCTGACTGTAAACGCGATTGATAGTGGGTTCGATTCCCACAAGAGGGATTGCTTATATTTCTGGAAATGTTAGTATTTTCATTTCCTGGGTTTGGTAACAAGGCAAAGCGCGGCGTTGAGTTCCGCCACTCAGCACGCAATGCCTCAATTCGGCGGAAAGTAGGAAACGGAATTGTTGTAAGAAAACGGAGTGTCTTAACACTAGGTTCTCTCTGACTATACCCTGGTATACGAAATACAGCGTGAAGTTGTAATATAATATCTCAAAGTATTATTTTAGGACAAAATCATGTCGAGACTTGTCGATATTTTCGACTGATCGACAAAAACTGGTAAAGAATAGGCGGCGTGGAACCATTAAAATTGGGTTGTGTACTTTTTGAATTATTGTATATCGATAGTTAGTGTAATTTTTATTTTTATATGATTATATAATTAAAAAATATATATTTTTTAAAATTAATTCTGTACTTTTCTTTTATTAAAAAATATATTTTGTAATTATAATAATACTTAAAGAGATATAAAGCAAAAACTACCTAATTTTGTTATTTACTTGTAATTCTATATAAATTTCCTTGATAAAGTTTTTCGAGACAAAAATTCTTCAGAATAAAATTTTTAAAAACATATAGCTAATAAATCATCATAAACTCTCATAATATTTTATTTACTACTTTAACATTGAAGTTATCTTCTAGTATTTTGATAGGAGCTTCTTCTCGAACAGCAGGGTAATTAAAGAATATCAAAGAACTTCGGTCTCCACATTCCGCTTAAATTCGAGATATTACCTATTAAATTAAATTAAACGCCCCAATTTGTCTTATCAGTTTAGAGAAATGCATATAATTTATATAATTATCTCTCAAGTGGGAATCGAACCTACAACCAATCCCGTTTCCATTTCCTGTCCCATTGCGCTACATTGTCCTCTAATAAGTTTACTCTAAAATAAAACTCAGGCTTAAATCTATCTTAATGTTTTCTCTATAATATGTCTATCGATAAAGTATTCATATTATCGATATCAGTAATATAACATCACTAAATTATAAAATGTAACGGTACAAAAGGGCGCACACAATAGCGAGGTGAGAACAAAAAATGAAGTTTTGAACGACTTTATCTGGAATTAGCCACTGCAATCGTTGATTTTTGATCGATAATTTTAATATAAGTGCGTAAATTGTAGTGGAAAGCTATTTTATACGGCCATCTTTACGTATTGTTTTAGATGATATAGTGTTAAGACATTCCGTTCTTCAGTGTCCTTACAAGCTAGTAAGTCGTTTTAATAATATTATAAAAGACAATACTAAAAGTATTTTAAAAATAAGAATAATCTACTTAAAACCACTTAACCACTTCTTAAAAAAAAAATCTTCTAAAAAAGACGACAATAATCATTTAATTTACAACAATAGCAAAATTTGGTTACAATTACATTTATGTATATTCTTAAGTTCAAATTTAAACTGTATTAAATAGTTTTCTTTATTACACTTGCTTTATTTTAATTTTAATTGATCCAGGAATTTGTTTTAAGTGTATTATATGTAATTAATACTTGTAACAGAATTAATTCTATACCCATATTATGTTATACCTACTACAAAATGACATATTATGTTTTTGGCATGTCAAATAAATAAATAAAATTGCATCACACCATTGTAAAATTGGAATGTTAAGCTTAATTAGAAAATAGTAAAGTTTGTTTCAAAATAATTTGAGTGAGTTGAAAGAACAGTTCAATGGCAGATTTTAACGCCGCGTCTAGCCTACCAGAGCGAAGAAATAATAATAAATGAAATAGAATCATTCTCCCATTGTCCAGACAGGGAATTGAATCCACAACCTGTCGCGTTTACAGTCGCAAGCTTGTGCCACGACTGACCTCTCACATATATAAACATATAAAAATTATAAAGTTAATTATAAAGTGGGGAACGGAGTGTCTTAACACTAGGTTTCCTCTGCCTACCCTGCTATATGCGGGATACAGCGTGAAGCTATGTATGTATGTATGTATGAATAAATATTACAAAATTTACATTACATAAACAAATTCAAACAAAAATTAGTATATTGGTAACAAAAACATAACTTACATAATTTAACACGAACAAAATCCCACGCTCCACAAAAACCGAAAAGCGTACAAAAAAACAATTAATTATTTGCCGATAACCGACAGATATGGGAGTTCGTTGCCATTTAAAAATGCTGAACTTGGAAAGCGGTAGAGTCGCCCTAATTTTAAGGTCTTATATATTAAATATACTAAATTCTAACATTCCTATACAATTACTAATATACTTATCTATATATAAATACGTGAAGCAAATCTTTGGATCCCTTTTTACGAAAATTACGCGGACGGAGGAGCATGAAACTTGGCACACTTATAGAGAAAGAATGCAGAATGCTAACATATTTTTTAAATAATACATAAAAATTATATTTAATTAATAAAATTAATGTTACACACACTATCACGCGTTAGAAATCCATTTTTATAGAAAGTGACATATACGTCACTACACATTGTGTTATTAACACATTTACGGGGACACTAGTAGTTATAATTACACAAAAATTATGTTGAAACTTGTAATCCGTGTAATAAAAGAACTTGTATGATCACCCCACTGATACTATAGCACTGTTACTCTTCACTACGGAATATTTTATAGCCTATTTAAGAGGGCAGTACTATTTTTTAACTTAACTGTATCCTGCATATAGCAGGGTAGGCAGAGGGAACCTGAAAACCTAGTGTTAAGACATTCCGTTCCCCACTTTCCACCGAATTGAGGCATTGCGTGCTGAGTGGCGGAACTCAACGCCGTGCTTTACCTTATTACCAAGCCCAGGAAATGAAAAGTATAGTGAAGTTACATCTAAATTTGTTCAAGAGTAACAAACAAACATTCATCCATCTTTACAAAATTTTCTCACACAGTGTAGGTAGGTTAAAATTTATAAATGACTTGTTTATTTTTGTTATAAATATTACACATAATTTAACATTTGAGGCGATCATGATGCAGTGAGACAGCGCTCGACTGTAACCGCGATTGGTTGTAGGTTCGATTCCCACTCAGAAAATATTTATATTATAACTATCTTCAGTTCTCCGTTCCAGCAAGGCAAAGCGCAGCGTTCAGTTCTGCCACTGAACTGGAATTCGGGCGGAGGGAGGTCAAAGGAGTGTCTCGACACTAGAACACTCACTACCCTGCTATGCATTTATATAACTCTGGCATATTATAAAAAAATATTCAAAATTCAAGGAAAGTCAGTAGTATAAATAAGTATATTTAATTCTTATATAACTTGTTTGGGACAGAGGAATGCGGTTACCGAAAAAACGCAGCTAGAATTTATTTCTGCGATGACTTAAATGTCATTGACGTTGCATATATTATAAATGGGAACACGTGAAAAGGAGCTTCACGCTGTATCCCGCACATAGCAGGCTAGGTAGAAGGAGCCTGAGAACCTAGTATTAAGACACTCCGTTCAACCAAGACTTCCATTTCCCACTTTCTGCCGAATTGAGGCATTGCGTGCTGAGTGGCGGAACTCAACGCCGCGCTTGGCCTTGTTATCAAAGCAAGGAAAAGAAAATGTTAAATATTAATTATACTAAATAAAAATTATAATAGTACATAATAAAGATTTTATATAATTTAGCAATAACGTAACGACAAGTATCTTGTTTGACATAAAAAATAACTAACACAGACACATTTTGTTTGAGCTAAAATTTTATACCATAGGTAAGGAGTAGGCAAAGACTATGGGCGTTATAAAAGGACACAGGTTCAAATTTGTATTTCTTTCCTCTTTCTGTAGTGTCTAGTTCCGTCCAGTAGTTTTTGCATGAAAGAGTAACAAAGATCCATCCTGACAAATAGTAAGGTAATACGAGTATACCTCTGAAGAAATGTTGAACTCACAAACATCGGGTTCAAAATAACGAAGCAAAAATTAAAATTCCAAAAATAATCTCAAAAAACCGCTTTTTCTACAAAAGGCACAAAATATAATAAATGCAAGTAAAAACATGATATATATAGGAAATTTCATTTAAAACTCGCATTTCCAAACCGCACCGCGTTCGACCGCAAATTATATCATATCGACACCCGACTATGTTCGTCTTAATAATAACATGGCGTACAATAAAATTATCGATGGTACAAAATATAAGCGTTTAAAGATTAATTTTCTTTTTTTTTTTCAATTTCATGCTGTATCCCGCATGTAGCGGGGTAGGCAGAGGGAACCAGAGAACCTAGTGTTAAGACACTCCATTCTCTTTCAACAATTTCGTTCCCCACTTTCCGGCGAATTGAGGAATTTCGTGTTTTTTTTTAAATATGTTACACATAATATAGATCATTTTTACCTATTGCTATTACTTATACAGATTTATGATTATCTAAATATATTAGATCTCTTTTTCAGCTTAATGCTTTATCCTAATCTGTACTGTAGATACTACGTTCGAGGAAAGCGCATTTCCTCCCTATTGAAGACATTACGTGAAGGGAGACCAGGAAAATGAATGAATTTTAATTAGAATTTAATTTCAAATAATAATTTTATGAAATAAAAAATTATACTTAATTCAAGAAAATGAAGAAAGAACGAAAAGAAGGTCATACTTTCAATACAACTCAGCTCATTCTTTGCTTCTCTGATATATATATATTTTTCGTTTTATGAATTTAGTGTCTATTTCCCCCCGAATTCAAAACATTACATATTGACCTAGCGAGAGTCAGCGCCAACTTTGTCGAACCAGAGCGAATAATTAAAACGACTTAAACATAATCATTGAAACGGGAATCGAACTCACCACCACTCCTGTTTACAGTCAAAATCTGTTCCACTGGGTCACGATGGTTTCCAAAAAAAGTATTTCATTCGACAAACCCGCTAAATGTCATAACTTATACCGTATGGAGCTTATAAGTTATATTAAGAGTAAATACCGTTATTCTCACGCTCGAAAATCTCGTTTTTTTGAGGAGGTCGCATTTTGCCGGCCAATTTGTTGCAGATTATCATTGTTCTTAAGGAATTTCGGGGTAATCGCGTAATAATATCTACCATTTACTTTTATACACATATACATTTTTTAATAATAATGTTTTTATCAAGTAATGAAAAATTATTATAAGTATAAAAAAATTAATATTTTTATACCGCTTCACGGTTTTTACCGCATGGCAAGTTGGCAAGGAAAACATAGTGTCAAATCTCTTTGCTTACCACTTTCCAGCTTAATTTCAGATAGTGTGTATTTATAGATAATAAAGCCTATCGTATGCAGAGGCACGAGCGTGCGACTGTAAACGCGACAGGTTGTGGGTCTGATTCATGTGATTTTTTCATTTCCTGGGTTTCGTAAATAAGGCAAAGACACAGTGTTGAGCTCCCGCCACTCAGCATCGCACACCACCTGGGCAGAAAGTGGGGAACAAAATGTCTTAACACTAGGTTCCCTGCCTACCCTGCTTTATGTGGACAGCGTGAAGCTAGGTATGTATCTATGTATGTATGCAGGGTTGGCAAGGAAAACGTAGTGCCAAGACTCTCTGCTTATCACTTTCCAGCCGAATTTAAGATATTGTGTACTGAGCAGTGAAACTCGATGCAATTTGTCTTTTCATAAGGAGGTATATATAAATACGTGAAGCAAAATATTTGTACCCCTTTTTACGAAAATTACGCGGACGGAGGAGCATGAAACTTGGCACACTTATAGTTCATATAGAGAAGAAGTGCAGAATGCTAACATTTTTTTTTTGAATAATGCATAAAAATATATTAAATTAATAAAATAAATACATTGCTAAAGACAATGCGTTGTTGACGCGTCTACGGGGACACTAGTAAAAATTATTGTTTATTGATATCGAAATGAGTATTGAAGGAGAACTGTAGCATGTCTGTGATCTATTCTATATTGCCTCTGGTTTACAACTGTCAAAATAAAGCAAACGTGATCTTTACAAAAACTGCTCGTTTTATTAGTAATTATAAAAATAAATTAACATAATCAATCCACGATTTCCCGTTTAGGTGGAGTTTGAATCTAGAACCTATGATGAACCTAGATGCTGTTCGACTGTGCCAAGGGTCATATTCAATATCTTTTAAATAAATTACAAATAAAAAAGGAATAATTTACCACAACTTTCTTACACTTACCACACGAAGTATGTGAGATGAAAGAAAAAAAAATGAACTTAAATAATATTAAAATTTGTTCATTGGTTTTTGCGTGACACACGAACTTACACGGTCTGTTTGAAAATACCCCACACGTGTTGTAAGCTTCATGTAATTTTAAATATGATTTACCTTACATTCTCTATCTGGCCGGGAAAATATACTGAGTATCGTTCCCACGCATACATTGACAATAGAGAGGAACAAAAGAGAGTTAAAACACTCCATTCTTCGCTTTCTACCGGCGAGGTTAAAACATTGCGTGCCTACATTGCAATGTCCAATTAGAGCAAAGAAATGAAAATACATACATACATAGCTTCTCGCTGTATCCCGTATATAGCAGGGTAGGCAGAGGGAACCTAGTGTTAAGACACTCCGTTCCCCACTTTTCGCCGAATTGAGGCATTGCGTGCTGAATGGGGGAACTCAACGCCGCGCCTTGCCTTGTTACCAAACCCAGGAAATGAAAAATTTCACATCCTGGAGTGGGAATTGAACCCACAACCTGTCGCGTTTAGAGTCGCACGCTTGTGCCTCTGCGCCACGACAGGCGTTAGAAATAGTTCGAATATAATCATTTCTCTGAGTGTGATTCGAACTGATAACCGTACATAACCTTAATTTGATTGAACAATGATCGCTTACAGTCAACCATTGTTCAATCAAATTAACTTTTTTTAACTTTAGCTATATCCCGCACATAGCAGGGTAGGTAGAGGGAACCTGACACTCCGTTCTCTCTTAACATTTTCGCAAAGCATAAAGCGGCGGAAAGTGGAAAACCGATATTTTATAAATATTTAAATAACACTGTTTTACCGTAATCTTAGTAAGCAATGTATACAGAGGCTAAATCAGACCTTTTTTTATGGATCACGGATGGCAAACGAGCAGAAGGACCACCTGATGGTAAGTGGTTACCTTCGCCCATGAACATCTACAACACCAGAGATGTTGTAGATGCGTTGCTGACCTAGAGGATACAGATGGAAGGGGAGGACAATGTAGTAGTCCGCTATCGGAACCACCACATTTTTACGGAAAAAATGGTTGGGAAAGCGAAAAGAACTTATAATTTTATAAATAATCGTAGTTTGTATGAAAAAAATCGAATAACAGCTTAAAAATGTATGTAATCATTAAAAGTAGATTTATAATAACTAGTAGCTTCATCGTCGTGTAAAATACATGTTTCCTTAGCAACGTGTATATCATTTTATACAAATGGTAGTGTAAATAACATTTATTTTTGAAGTTTTAAAGTGTTAATAACACACTTAGGAAACGAAAAACATATTTAGAAAACGTGTAAAAAGTTGAACGCAGCGGGACTCGAACCCGCTTTGATCTTTGGGTAGTAGAAATTTGTAAAATCTCTCTATAGAGATGCTAACAATATAAATAAGTTGTAACAAGCGACGAATTTCGACGCAGCCGGATACATACATAGAACGCATGGCTTAGTTGTCAGAGTGTTTGGACGGTTTCCAAAAGGCGCGGGTTCGAGTCCCGCTGCGATCAAATTTTTATACGTTTCCTAAATATATTTAACATTTATTTTTTTCATTTAATGTGTTTTTATACATTATTATAAAATATATTGGCATACTGCACTTCTTCTCCATATAGACTTGGACTATGTCATATTTCATACCCCGCCCGCATAAATTTCGTGAAAAGCGATCCAAAGATTTTCCTTCAATGATAATTTAATATATAATATCCGACTAATTTTAGATTTGCATATATTTATATAGATGTAAATAAATAGGAGATATTACCTTAAATTAACAATATAATGCAGAACAGCTACTTACCTGAAACAAAATAAATTATTATAAATACAAAATAATTGGAAACAATTCATTAATATTTATATCAGCCGAATTGAGGCATTGCGTGCTGATGGGAGAAATTCAACACCGCGCTTTGCCTTGCTACCAAACCCAGGAAATGAAAAATCCCATTACTTGGAGCGGGATTCGAACCCACAACCTGTCGCGTTTATAGTCGCACGCTTGTGCCTCAATTCAGCGGAAAGTGGGGAACGGAAACATTAAAAGAGAACGGAGTGTCTTAGCGCTAAGTTTCCCTTTGCTTACTTTGCTATGTACTGGAAACAGGGTGAAGTTAAAAAAAAATTAACAATTGTAATCGCAAATACTATCACTAAATAATAATAAATGTTAATCTGACAAAACTGACAAGGGCAGTAGAAACAATATTTTTGTTTCTCCAACATTACGCGTCCGTAGTTCGACGGGCCCATGTCAAATGCTACTGAAAAGGGTTGCGAGCCATTCCATCCGACATGAGTTGTGGTGTGAGAATGAAAAATAACTTATTCATTATATATATACATATATATATATATATATATATATATATATATATATATATATATATATATATATATATATATATATATATATATATATATATCACATCCAGAGGGTGTCCTGTCAAGTATCTGCCCGATACTTGGTTTAGGTCATACGGGTACGCGACCCCGGATCCTCGAGCCACCACTATCA